>JAKUCM010001670.1:0-138169 GCA_023374145.1 Lepidium sativum
GAAATACAAGAAAGCCCTCCTTCAGTTCATTGATTAATAGTCCGTTGGCTTCAACTCCAAGTCTTCAACACTCAAAACTAATTTGGTTTGTCTTAACTCTTTGAAAAACAATACTCCCTAATTGTATCCGTTTTTCAAAAGAAAAGTGATAAATAAGCAAACATTAACTCACCTAGCCTAGCTTAATGAAAAGACCACCGACTGAAGTAGTCATAAGAATGTTGAGAGTCCCACGAAAGTCCGAGACATGGAATTTGTTTGAATCTCGTGTCTCCTCTGCTCACTTTTTTGCTCTTATTTATTTCTATAATTCCTCGTATCCTTTCTCCTATTAACACAGGATAAGTGTGAAATTCAGGAAAACCGCGAGAGAGAATACATATTTTGGATGATATTATTTGACTAAATTACAAAATCCTGAGAGAATATAGGGCTCAAATATGAACAAAAAAGATAATAAATGGATTATGTTATTAAGGGACCAGTAGTTTTATACCTCTCCATCATATTATATTATCTGATACCAATTTTCTAAAAATTCTTTAATTTTTATCACTAATTTAAATTAGGATTTTGTGCAACGTCTAGTTTATCAGTTTATTAATTTTTCAACTTTAACCTTAGTTAAGAAATACAATTCAATTATTGACCCAAAAAAATTACAATTCAATTGTACTGACTCATATTAAATAATATGTAATATAACTTTATATAACTATTATCACATTTAAAAATTATGATACATAATATGTCAAATCAAGTTTTTGTTACATTATTATTAAAATTTTGAAAATCTAATAAATGTGACTGTAAAAATATATTTCAAAAATCTTAATAAGAGTTATATGATATATTATTTTTATTTCATGGAATTGTAACTTACATGTCTTATAAAATAAAAATTAAAGTTGAAACTGTTGAGATTTGTCCTGCTGAAACACTCTGTTTGCTCTGTTTTACAGATGAAACAGACGTTTGAACATCACAAGAAGAAGCTGAACTTCGATAAAGATCAAGAGCCAAACAATATAGATACAGAGAACATATGGAGATGAGAAGAGAATGGAAGAATTTAAGAAAGACAAGAGACGTTTAACGAGTTCAGTGAGGCTTAAACCCCACCTACATCTCACCGGGAATGAACCCGGAATCCACTAACATCAAAGAAGTGTAAATACAAGATCAACCCCTCAAACCCCTTTACAGAATGATATGTTTGATCTCTTGTATTTTCCCTTACACTCACTCACAACACTAGCTTACACTCACTGTTGTAATATCACGATTTTTCTACCCATTCAACATGTAAAAAGAACAACCGCTCTCATGTTTATATTCTCTTCAGTTCTATTCTTCTCTTTTGTGTCAGAACAAAAGCTTCTCCTTTGACCTCTTTTTGCAGTTTTTACGCTGCTAATATCCTGAACCAACAGCCTCAGAAAACAGGAAGAACATTGACCAAGTACAGCACAGAACAAGTGCTGTTAGAAGCTTCTTTTACTGCTCCAAGACATCATTAAAAGTGGTCCTGCAAAACCATGATCTTGACTCTTTTTCATCTGCTTTGGTATCACAGTCAGTAGAGTAAAGAGCATGTTTTAACTCTTTAATCTTCTATACTAAATCCAACAGAACTCCACCTAGTAAAGAAGATTAAGAGCCACTCGAACAAACTTAGAGAAAGAACAATAATCTCTGAGAAATACACCTTTTTTCTTGAATGTTAGCCTTGATTCCATTCCCGGATTCTGTATACAATCACTTCCCTTTAACATTTAACAAGTTCAAAGCCGATTTAAACTTGCTAGTAGGAACTATCTTGGTGAAAACATCTGCTGGATTAGTCAGTGTTGATATCTTCACAACTTCAACATCCCCATCTGCTATCACTTCACGTATATAGTGATACTTTACTTGAATGTGTTTAGTCCTTTCGTGAAAAACATTGTTCTTTGATAGGGCAATTGCACTTTGTGAATCACAGTAAATCTCCACAGACTTTTGATTGTAACCAAACTCTGTCAACAGACCTTTGAGCCATACCGCTTCTTTCACTACATCACACAAAGAAATATACTCGGCTTCAGTGGTAGAAAGAGCAACCGCTTTCTGTAAACTAGATTTCCAGCTGATAGTGATGCCCCCAAGTGTAAACACCATTCCACTAATGGATCTTCTACTGTCAGGATCTGCAGCATAATCAGAATCGCAGAATCCTTTGAAGATGAAGTCTGATTCTTTTTCATAGCAGAGCTTAGTGTCTAGTGATCCTTTGATGTATCTCAATATCCACTTGACACCTAACCAATGTTCCTTGATAGGTTTGCTCATGAATCTGCTTACTATACCCACAGGATATGCTAAGTCTGGCCTTGTACCAATCATAGAGTACATTATACTTCCTATAGCATTTGAGTAAGGCACAGACTGCATAAAAGATTCATCACCTTTCAATTGTTCATCTGTACCTGCTGAGATTTTCAGGTGTGATCCATATGGAGTGGTGACAAACTTAGCTTGATTCATCTCGTACAATTCAAGAACTTTCTTCAAGTAATCTGCTTGTGACAATCTCAGAACCCCTTTCATTCTGTCTCTACTTATTTCCATTCCTAGAATCCTTTTAGCTGGACCAAGATCCTTCATTTCGAACTTAGCACTGAGTTTTCTTTTAAGTTCAAAAACATCCTTCTTATTCTTGGCGGCTACTAACATATCGTCCACATAGAGAAGAAGGTACATCACAGAGTTATCCTCAAGTATTCTTGTATACGCGCAGTTATCTCTCTGACTTCTTTCAAAACCAATCTCCTTCATGTAGCTGTCAAACTTCTCATTCCACTTCTTTGGTGACTGTTTGAGACCATAGAGTGACTTATTTAGCAAACATACTTGATCTTGATTGTAGTCTTTCTCAAAACCTTCTGGCACTTCCATGTAGATTTTCTCATCTAATTCTCCATGAAGAAATGCGGTTTTGACGTCTAGCTGCTCAAGTTCCTGGTCTTCTTCTACAACAACAGCCAACAGCATTCTTATGGACACATGTCTGACCACAGGAACAAATATATCTGAATAATCTATTCCTTTTCTTTGTGAATAACCTTTAGCAACAAGTCGTGATTTGAATCTTGGTTTCTCTACGTCTGGAATTCCAGGTTTAAGTATGAAAATCCATCTGCAACCTATCACTCTTTGTCCTTTTGGTCTAGGAACAACAGTCCACGTGTGGTTTTTGAGAAGAGATTCCATTTCTTCTGACACCCCTTGTTCCCAGTATTTCCAATTGTCACTTCTTACTGCATCTTGATAATTTGCAGGTTCTAGATCATCACCTTCTACTGTGGTGATTAAAGCTTCTGAATGGAAATCACTGACCATTAGAGACTCACCAATATACCCTTCATCATCATATCTTCTTGGAGCCCTCACTTCTCTTCTTGTTCTATCTCTGGCCAAATGATAACTCCTAGGAGTTTCTGGGATTACCTCATCTGAGACTTCTTGATTAATCACATCTTCATGTGTTTCTAGAGTTTGTGATATCATTTCATCTACATTATCTCCACCTGACAGAGTATCATTTGTTGTTTCAGGGTCATAATCCAAGAACGAATTTGATGGCTCTTCTTGATCATTAGTATCTGACTGAGTTCTCTTCATAACCTCTCTGTATACAACATTCTCTTGAAAAACTACATTTCTACTAATGACACACTTCCTGTCTTCTATCAACCACAGTTTGTATCCTTTTACTCCTGAAGGATATTCTATAAGAACTCCTCTCTTTGCTCTTGGTGTCAATTTACCTTCATCAGAGTGAACAAAAGATAGACAACCATACCTCCTCAGGTAGCTGTACACTGGAGCTTTTCCAGACCATTTCTTGTCAGGTGTCTCAGTGTTGATTGTTGAAGATGGAGTCTTGTTTATCAAGACAACAGCCGTGTGTGTAGCCTCTGCCCAAAATGATCTTGGTAGGCCAGAATCACTCAATAAACTTCGAACCTTCTCGAGAATAGTTCTGTTCATTCTTTCTGCAATGCCGTTTTGTTGAGGCGTGTAAGCACACGTTCTATGTCTTGTAATCCCTTTATCCTTACAGAACTGGTTGAATTTTTGATTACAAAACTCAAGACTGTTATCAGTTCTTAAGAACTTGATCTTTCTTTCAGCTTGATTCTCCACCAGAACACTCCATTCCACAAAAGTTTCAAACGCCTCATCTTTGTGTTTAAGAAAATACACCCAAGTCTTTCTTGAATAATCATCAATAAACGTCACAAAGTATTGACAATTACTCAGTGACAAGGGAACAGAGGGGGCTCCCCATAAGTCAGAGTGAATGTAGTCTAGCTTGTCTTTGGTATCATAACTAGCTGGACTGAAACTAACCTTCTTGATTCTTCCATTCATGCAGTCTTCACACCTCTAGGTTGGTTATTTTCTTCTTGTCAAGAACTCATTTCTTTACCAGTAATAACATATTCTTCATACTCATGTGACATAACCTTCTGTGCCACAAAGTAGTCTCATCACACGTACTTGATACAGCTTGAGCTTTACCATGTTCCAATGACCACTGTAACAAGTACAGGGTCTCAAATCTTTTGCCTTGTAACAATGTCTGACCACCAACCTTAATGCTTAATAACCCATTCTCTGCATCAAAACAATATCCAGCTTTTTCAAACGTTCCCAGAGAGAGAAGATTCCCGTCCATCTCAGGAATGTACCTTACATCCGTAAGAACCACACTTAAGCCATCTGTATTCTTGATTTTAATCGTACCAATTCCTTTGACTTTAGAGGTTGTTTTGTTTCCCATTCTGACAGATCCTTTAACAACTTCATTCAGGTTATAAAACCAATCCTTCTTATGATTCATGTGGTAGCTACATCCAGTGTCCATAATCCACTCTTCAGTGAGATTTACATCTGTAGAGGAGAGAGCCTCAGACACATATAAACCACATGTTTCTACTAGGTTTCCTTTCCCCAGTAGATGATTATGTCTTATAGCTTCCCTGATCCTTTTGCTTGAACTGAATCTTGTTTCTGTTTTGGACATGTGTTCTTGAAATGTCCTTCTTCACCACAAGTCCAACAAACCTTTCTGCTTTTAGACTTTGATCGAGATCTATTTGTCTTTTGTGTCTTGTCTCTATCTTTGTTTCTGGATCTTGATTCTCCTTTCTCTTTGACATACAATGCTTCAGATTGAACCTTTGAACTCTTTGTATGAGATTCGAACCCAAGATCTTTAGAGTATATTGCAGCAACCACTTCATCAAAAGTGAGTATAGTTCTTCCAGTCCCATACTTTATGGTATCTCTTAACTGATCGAACTGCCTAGGTAGAGACATCAATAGCAATATAGCTTGGTCTTCATCAGAAACACTTACTTTTGTGCTTTCTAGATCGGCTATGATTCTCAGAAATCGTCAATGTTGCTTTCTATTGATTGACTTTCTGACATCTTGAAGCTCTACAGCTTCTGCTTCAAATAGATTCGATTTGGTAGAGCTTTGGACATGTACATCTTGTCAAGAGCTTCAAGTATTGATACTGCAGTTTTCTCTTTGATTATTTTCCGCAGAACTTGATCAAAGACACTAAGCACTATTGTGCTTCTAGCTTTCTTTCTCTTTTCTTCCAAAGCTTCTTCTTTGTCATCTTTCATTTCTGCTTTTGATCCTTCTGGGCCTGCATCTTTCTTGATTGTTGCAGTCTTCTTTAAAGCTGCGCTTAAGCCAATCATGTCCAAATGAGCCATAAGTTTTTCCTTCCATAGAACATAGTCTCCATGTCCATCGAACTTTTCCATTTCCACCCTTGATACATACATGATTCATCGAATTTGATCTTCTTTACTGAGTCAGCAACACCGAACAAGGCTCTGATACCAATCTGTTGAGATTTGTCCTGCTGAAACACTCTGTTTGCTCTGTTTTACAGATGAAACAGACGTTTGAACATCACAAGAAGAAGCTGAACTTCGATAAAGATCAAGAGCCAAACAATATAGATACAGAGAACATATGGAGATGAGAAGAGAATGGAAGAATTTAAGAAAGACAAGAGACGTTTAACGAGTTCAGTGAGGCTTAAACCCCACCTACATCTCACCGGGAATGAACCCGGAATCCACTAACATCAAAGAAGTGTAAATACAAGATCAACCCCTCAAACCCCTTTACAGAATGATATGTTTGATCTCTTGTATTTTCCCTTACACTCACTCACAACACTAGCTTACACTCACTGTTGTAATATCACGATTTTTCTACCCATTCAACATGTAAAAAGAACAACCGCTCTCATGTTTATATTCTCTTCAGTTCTATTCTTCTCTTTTGTGTCAGAACAAAAGCTTCTCCTTTGACCTCTTTTTGCAGTTTTTACGCTGCTAATATCCTGAACCAACAGCCTCAGAAAACAGGAAGAACATTGACCAAGTACAGCACAGAACAAGTGCTGTTAGAAGCTTCTTTTACTGCTCCAAGACATCATTAAAAGTGGTCCTGCAAAACCATGATCTTGACTCTTTTTCATCTGCTTTGGTATCACAGTCAGTAGAGTAAAGAGCATGTTTTAACTCTTTAATCTTCTATACTAAATCCAACAGAAACCAATGATAAACTATTTTTTTTTTTTGACATAAAACTCATTAACTAATTTCTTGTTTTACTCGAAACTATTTTTTATATGTTTTGTTGTAAACGGCGACTTCGAGACACCACCATATAGCAATTTTTCTGGTAATGAAATTGTCGAGGATTCCTCAGGAACTCCGAGGTGGAGATCTGATGGTACGGTGGAGATAATAAGATCTGGTCAAAAAAAAGGCGGAATGATCCTGATCGTGCCTGAAGGTCGACATGCCGTAAGATTAGGAAACGATGCAGAGATCAGCCAATAACTGACGGTGGATAAAGGCTCAGTCTATTCAGTCACGTCCAGTGCGGCTCGTACGTCTGCCACAGTTCGAATCGTTGAACATTTTGGTGGCTTCTTCTAATGAGCTAATTGCATCGCAAAACATTGACTTACAAACACTGTTAACGTTCAAGGGTGGGACCCTTATGCTTCCGACAAACTTAGACGAAGAAATATCATCTCTTCCTGGATGGACCGTGGAATCGAACCGACAAAGAGAAAGAAGAAGAGAAATTGCATCAATTCATTATGGGTCTCGACGACAGCAATCCTGTTCAAGAAAAAGAACCTCAATAGAATGCTCTTCTTGCTTGTGGAAACTCCAAATATCTTTCTCATGTTGAACAGACTGTAACCGAAAAAAATGATAGTTCAATCCTTGGCAATGGCTATGTACCAACTTGTTCTCATTGGGTCGCTCGGGGGATACAAAGAAAGGATGTTGGTAGATTGTTGGCTTTCCGGATTGGTGGATTGAGCGTAATAATAAACAGGATCGAAGCAAAACAACGGTTAAAGGCAAAACACAGTCTCAGAGTCGAGACAGGAAATCTCAGATTGCGAATGCTCGTGCTGCAACAACAACAAGCTCTAATGGTTCAGTGTTTCCAAAGCTTACCTCAAACCAATGGGCTACTCTTTAGAACCTGCTCAATGAGAACAAAACTCGAGTGGAAACAATGTGAATTCAGACAAGCTTGCTGGTAAGAAAGGAGTCATAGATGTGCTTATAGATTTGGGAGCATCACATCATATGACTGGAGAGCTTTCTTGCTTACAGCATGTGCAGCAGATTTCGTCTTGTTCTATTGGTTTTGCGGATGACAATAAAACTATCTATAAGTTTATATGATCTTTAACTCTCTCTCCTTTACATCATTTTTCGAATCTACTTTATCTTTCCTCATTGAATTGTACCTTGATTTCTGTCTCTCGTCCGTTGTCAGAAAGTACTTGTTTTGCTCTCTTCACTGACACTGCGTGTGTTTTGCAAGACCGTACGACGATGAAGATGATTGGTTAAAGAAGAAGACAAAATGGATTTTATCATTTTTGTCATGATGATGGTCAAATACATGCTGTCACAAGTGATTGCAATTCTTCTCTTATGCATCGGCGAATAGGACATCCATCATCTTCTGTTATTTCTCATTTACCTTTTATGTCTAAATCTCATTCTAGTTTTCAGTCTAATCCTTGTGATGTTTGTTTTAAAGCTAAGAAAACTAGAACAATGTTTTCTGACAGTCTTAATAAAGCAACTGATGTCTTTTCTCGTATTCATTTGACGTATGGAGCCCTTATAGATATCCGTCTTCATGTGGTGTTGTGTATTTTTTATTATTGTAGATGATTTCTCTTGAGCGGTGTGGACTTATCCTTTAAAGTCTAAGTCAGAAGTTAAAAGAGTCATGCAAGAGTTCTTCTTGTTGAAAAATGATTCAAATTATAATCAATGATTTCAGTTACATGTTTTGCTAGTTTTTATTTCTAATCAATTGGGGGTTTCAGTTTTTACTTTTAATTATAGGATATAATGAGTTCATGGGTGTAGTGGGTGCTGTTACATTTTTGTTTCTTATAACTTCATGTTGTCTCTTTCATTTTCCATTATCAGAGAATAAAAGATTTTAAGTAAAACTTTCTTTGTGTTCTCTGTTCTTTTCTTACTCTGTTTCTTCTAGTGTTTTGTCTCGTAACAACATTGTGGTATCAGAGCTATGGCAGCCAATGGATCGAATCAGCAAGGTACGGTTCCGATATTTAAAGGTGAAAAATATCACCTTTGGAGTCTCAAGATGAAGACGATGTTCAGATCTCAAGAAAGTTGGGATTTGGTGGAGAATGGATTTGAAGATGCAAATCATGCGGAACCTGATCAACAGTTACGAGAGAGACGCAAGAAGGATGCAAAGGCGCTGTTTTGGATTCAGACGGCTTTGGAGGATGATATCCTGTCTTGGATCTCAGCGGTGAATACATCTCACGAAGCCTGAGAAATTTTGAAGCATGAGTACATGGGAGATAAGAAGGCGGTCGCTGTCAAGTTACAGACTCTTCGTCATCAATTTGAAACGCTTTTGATGAAGGAGAATGAGACGATGCAAGAATATTTGGCGAAAGTTTCCGCTGTTGTCAACCAAATGAAGTCTTATGGTGAATTCTTGTCAAATGAAATTGTTGTGAGTAAAGTTCTTAGGAGCTTAACTCCAAAGTTTGAATATGTGGTACCTGCAATCATGGAGGCAAATGATATGAGTACATATACCTTTGACACCATGATGAGCTCGTTGATTGGTCATGAGGATCGTCTTGGTAATAAGACTGAGAAAAGTGAAGCAAAAGCTTTCCAAATGAAGGGAGAGTACTCTGGTCAGAAGAATGGCAGCAGTTCTGGAGCTGCAGGTAGAGGACGAGGCAGATCGGGAGGTCGTGGAGACCATGGAAGAGGCAGAGGAAGAGGTTATTATGATAACTCAAGAGGTACCAACAAAAGTGACATTCAATGTCATTATTGCAGGAAGTATGGTCATAAGCAGGCCGACTGTTAGAAAAGGCAAAAAGAAGAAAAGCATGCTAGCTTTGTTGAGCAAGAAGATGAGCAGCCTCGACTTTTTATGGCATTTAAAAGTGAGGAAACGTCCAAATCTGTGTGGTATTTGGATAGTGGTTGTTCAAATCACATGACGGGAACCAAATCTTTGTTCAAAGAGTTAGATGAGTCCTACAAGCTTAATGTGAAACTTGGAAATGATAAAGAAGTTCAAGTTGAAGGTAGAGGAGTCGTGGCTATCCAGAATGGTCATGGTAATCTCAAACTCATCTATAATGTGTATTACATTCCCGATCTAGCACATAATTTGCTGAGTGTTGGTCAAATCGTGGAGAACAGTTGTTCTGTTTTTTTTTATGAGGGTGTATGTATCATCAAGGATAAGAAATCTGGTCTCATGTTGGCAGAGGTGAAGAAGGCATCAAACAATCTATTTCCATTGAAAATGTCTTTTGTTGAAACAAGTGCTTTGGTCGCTAAAATTTCTGATATTTCGAAGTTATGGTATTTGCGGTATGGTCATCTACATGAGAATGGGTTAAGAGTGCTCAATCAAAAGGATATGGTCGTTGGCTTACCAAAGATTGATGCTCTTAAGTTGTGTGAAGGCTGCATATATGGGAAAAAAACTCGCAGGTCGTTTCCAGTAGGAAAAGCAAGGAGAGCAACTCAATGTCTTGAGATTGTTCATGCTGATTTATGTGGTTCGATGCAGACCGCATCTCTTGGAGGCAGCAAGTATTTTCTGATGCTGACAGATGATTACAGTAGGATGAGCTGGGTGTATTTTCTTGAATCGAAAGGAGAAGCGTTCGAGATGTTCAAGAAGTTCAAGGCTCTTGTGGAGAAACAAAGTGAGCAGCAAGTTAAGGTGTTACGAACTGACAGAGGAGGAGAGTTTACATTACTGAGTTCAATCAATTCTGTGAGAAAGAAGGGATACACCATGAGCTTACTATAGCTTACACACCGGAGCAAAATGGTGTAGCGGAAAAGAAGAACAGAACTGTAGTGGAGATGGCTAGAAGCATGTTAAAACAGAAGAATCTACCTAATCAGTTTTGGGCAGAAAGTGTGAGGACAGCAGTGTACTTGTTGAACATATCTCCTACAAGAGCAGTCTTAAACAGAACACCATATGAAGCTTGGTGTGGCAGGAAACCTGGGGTGAGTCATTTAAGAGTTTTTGGCAGTGTTTGCTACTCTCTTATAGATGTTCATAACAGGAAGAAGCTTGATGAAAAATCTGAGAAATGCATTTTTCTTGGATATTGTTCACAATCTAAAGGTTATAGATTGTACAATCATGTGAGTGGGAAGATTGTTGAGAGCAGAAATTTTACTTTTGATGAGGAAGCGGTTTGGACTTGGCGTGAAGGTGGAAATGGTGAGCTTGTAGAAATTTCCATTGACAACATTGATGAACAAGAAGAGAGTCAAAATCCAGCACACTCTGTAGCAAATACACAAGCAAGCTCAGCGCCTAGCTCACCTAGAGTTAATGGGGCAAGTGATGGAGAATGAAATTCAAGCACAACTCCACCTCAAAAATTCAGATCACTGCGAGAAATTTATGAGGAACAACATGCATTTTTTAGTGCTGATCCAGTGACAGTTAATGAAGCAGAAAAGAATGAAGAATGGCGAAAAGCGATGGAAGAGGAGATAGCTTCTATAGAGAAGAATCAAACATGGCAGCTGGTTGAGCTTCCTATTGATAAACATTCTATTGGTGTGAAGTAAGTGTTTAAAACTAAGTATCATGTAGATGGCAACATTCAAAAGTATAAGGCAAAGCTGGTGGTTAAGGGGTATGCACAAGAATATGAAGTGGATTATGAAGATACTTTCTCTCCGGTAGCAAGGTTTGACACTCTAAGAATTCTTCTTGCCTTAGGAGCTTATATGCGTTGGCCAATATACCAGTTTGATGTTAAGTCAGCTTTCTTGAATGGTGAGCTACTTGAAGAGGTTTATGTTGATCAGCCTGAAGGTTTTGTAGTTTATGGCAAAGAGGGTTTCGTCTACAGGTTGTATAAGGCTCTTTATGGGCTTAAACAAGCTCCCAGAGCTTGGTACAACAAGATTGATTCTTTCTTTGCAGATTCTGGCTTTGAAAGAAGCAAAAGTGAGCCTACTCTCTACATAAAGAAGCAAGGTGAAGGAGATATCCTTGTTGTGTGTTTATATGTAGATGATATGATTTACATGGGTTCTAGTGCTTCACTTATTGCTAAGTTCAAAGCTAGTATGATGGAGAAGTTTGAGATGACAGATCTTGGGTTGTTGTATTTTTTCCTTGGTCTTGAGGTTAAGCAAGTGGAAGATGGGATTTTTGTGTCTCAACATAAGTATGCTTGTGACTTGCTTAAAAGGTTTGACATGACAGGTTGCAATGCTGTAGAAATTCCTATGAATGTCAATGAGAAGCTGCAAATGGACGATGGAACAATGAGTGTAGATGCAACAAAATTCAGGAGTTTAGTTGGAGGTCTTATCTATCTAACTCACACAAGACCAGATATTTGTTTTGTTGTGAGTGCAATTTCTAGGTTCATGCACAATCCGACCAAACATCATTTTGGAGCAACAAAGAGGTTGTTGAGATATATTGCAGGAACAGTAGACTATGGCTTATGGTACAACTCAGTTTCAGAATTTGAATTAGTTGGATTCACAGACAGTGATTGGGCAGGCTGTGTGGAAGATAGAAAAAGTACTTCAGGACATGTTTTCAATCTAGGTTCTGGAGCAGTTTGTTGGAGTTCAAAGAAGCAGAGAGTGACAGCTTTATCATCATCGGAACCTGAGTATACAGCAGCTATTGCAGCAGCATGTCAGGCAGTTTGGTTAAGAAGAATTTTGGAAGACATCAAGCAAGAACAAATGAAGGCAACAACAATTTTCTGTGACAACAAGGCAACTATAGCAATGACCAAGAATCCAGCATATCATGGAAGAACAAAGCATATATCCATCAAGGTCCACTTTATGAGAGACTTGGTTAGTGAAGGGTCAATTGTTTTGGAGCATTGCAGCACAAACGAGCAGAGTGCAGATGTTCTTACAAAAGCATTATCGAAGAAAAAGTTTGACTACTTCAGAAGTAAGCTTGGAGTGTGCAAGTTTGAATCAAGGGAGAGTGTTGAAAAATGATTCAAATTACAATCGATGATTTTAGTTACATGTTTTGCTAGTTTTTATTTCTAATCAATTGGGTGTAGTGGGTGCTGTTACATTTTTGTTTCTTATAACTTCATGTTGTCTCTTTCATTTTCCATTATCAGAGAATAAAAGATTTTAAGTAAAACTTTCTTTGTGTTCTCTGTTCTTTTCTTACTCTGTTTCTTCTAGTGTTTTGTCTCGTAACAACACTTCTTATATACCGCAAAGCAGTTCGGTAAAGACATTAAAACTGTGAGAACAGATAATGGCACAGAGTTCATGTGCTTGACATATATCATCATTCATCATGTGTTTACTCTCCCCAACAAAATGGGAGATTTGAGCGTAAACACCGCCATATTCTTAACATCGCCAGAGCTCTGCTTTTTCAATCGTTTATGCCTACATTCTTTTCAGGAGAAACAATCATTGCGGCTGCACACTTGATTAACCTGACTCCTTCTGTTCACATAGGCAAGAGTCCCTTTGAAGTGTTGTACACCAAAGCTCCAGATTACAATCACCTGCAAGTTTTTGGTGCAGCTTGCTATTTTCATCATCAACAACGCCCAAGAGACAAATTTGCTGAAAGAAGTAGCATGTGTGTGTCCGTGGGATATCCTTTTGGTCAAAAATGATGGAAAGTATTTGCTGTGAAAACAAATGAGTTTTTTTGTTTCCAGAGACATTGTTTTTGTGAAAATGTGTTTCCTAATTCTCATGAAAATTTGTTTTTTCCTTCTAGTCTTGTTCTGCATGATCACTTAGATGTGGACTCTGTTGGGAATGTCCTGAAATCATTCGTACTTTCTTTTTACGAAGTCGTATAATCGAGTATTCGATATCATATAATATTAGGTGGTTATAATGTTTTGTTAGAAACCAATTATAATCTATAGATTAAAAATCTATTACTAATATTATATGATCCTATAGGGTCACACACCTAAGCATATTGATTCAATGTTATTTATTCAGATCTATTCATGTCTGTATTTGATAAATCGTGTTTGCTAATTTTCTGATTCATTCAAGTTAAACGCTTACGAACTAAGTTTTTTGGTGATTGTATGATAATTGAAGTTGATTCGATCATTTGATAATTATTTTACTAATATATGTGATATTATCAACTGCTATTGGCTTGAGCTTGTTAAGGCTTTTAGATCTTGCATCGTTTTTTTTTCAAATCGTGGTCTGTGTAAGGCTTTTAGCCGCAATGTTTGACTTGGATTATTTGGTTAATAGACTTGATTTTCTTAATCGATTGATTTCATGTATAAGATTTTATTTATAATAAAATTCTAAAATTGTTTAAAGGAAATAAATAAATTATAATAAGATTATAATTTAATAAATTAAAAAGTTAATTTTACATTTAAGTTTATAATTTTGATATGATCAAATCATAACTGAAAATTTTGTTTGATTTTAATTTGATTTGAATTCGATTCAATCATTTAATTATATGATAATAAATATTTTAAGTTAAATTTAGTAATTTATAATCCAATTAAATACATATAAGATATGTATTAATTATATTTATATGTTTATATTAGATATAAAACTTAAATATAAATTTAAAATCGGATTAAAATTTAATTCCTCAATAAATATCAAGTATTCTTGATGCCTATCCAATCTAATCAATTATTGAAACTTGTTTCGTTGTATGGTTAGCTTACTCAGCAAGGAATCTACAATTAAATAAGTAAGATAGATAGAAATGGTTTCTATACATGAAAAGTTTGGTTTACTTGACTAAGCTATCAAAATGGTTTTGGGCTTAGAGGCATAGGTTATATTTAACATAAGATGTTATCTAACAACCAAGAATTATATAAGATATAATTAACAAGATGTTGTTTACCTAAATAGCTAGTTATTCAAGAGATGAGCCAAAGCTCACCTGAATTCTAGTGAAATATGGATCTTGGATCATTATATTCATTTTGAGGATAATATTGTTTTGAATATAATGTGAGTTTTCTTAATTGTTGAGATTTCTCGTACGAATGAACATCATATTAATATTTGCTAATCTTGTGTACAGCAATGTCAACTCCTCACAGTTCATTATCATTGTGATCTGTCCTTGAAAAAGACAAATTGAATGGGTCGAACTTCCTTGAATGGTATCGAAACTTGAGAATTGTTCTCAAGCAAGAGAAAAAAACTATGTCCTTGAAAAGGTTCTCTTTGAAAAACCTAAGACCAATGCTCCACATGCAGAGAGAGATGCTTATGAGAAGCATGTCAGTGATATGGTCGATGTGTGCTGTCTTATGTTGGCTACCATGAACTTGGACTTGCAAAAGCAATATGAGAACGTGGATTCGCCGATTGACATGATCACTAGCCTGAAAGGAATGTTTCAGGAGCAAGCACGAACTGAGAGATACCAAACGGTTAAGGCTCTCATTGAGTGTAAGCTGCCAAAGGATAGTCCAGTAAGCCCTCATGTCATTAAGATGATGGGTTATATTGATAATCTGGCAAAACTGGACTGCCCAATAAGCCAAGAGTTGGCAACTGATCTCATTTTGCATTCATTGCCGTCAAGTTATGATCAGTTTGTTATGAACTACAACATGAACAACTTGACAAAGACTTTGACTGAGCTGCATGGAATGCTCAAAACTGTTGAGCCCAATGTTAGGAAGGACAGACCTCATGTTCTTTTGATGCAAAAGGGTAAAAAGTTTAAGAAACAAGGCAAAAACAAAGGAAAAGGAAAATCAAGCTGGATTGAGAATTCAAGCAAGTCTGACCGAGCTCCTAAGTTTAATCCTGGTCCTTTTGAAGTTGATAAGTGCCATTATTGTAATGGCTCTGGGCATTGGAAAAGAAACTGTAAAAGGTATTTGGAAGATCTGAAAAAAAGAAGACTTTCGAAACATCGTCTTCAGGTATTTATGTTATAGAAGTAAATGTTACTACTTCTGGTTCTAACTCTTGGGTATTGGATATCGGCTATGGTGCTCATATTTGTACAAATATGCAGGGCCTAAGCTAGTAGAACTTTGAAGAAAGGACAAGTGGACCTGCGTGTTGGAAATGGAGCAAGAGTTGATGCATTAGCTGTAGGAACATTTCACTTGTCTTTGCCTTCAGGCTTGGTTTTAGAACTTAATAATTGTTATTATGTTCCTGCTATTTGCAGAAATATTATTTATATTCCTTGTTTGGATTTAGAAGGATTTTGTTTTGCGATTGGAGACAAGTGTTGCTCATTTAATCGTAGCAACGTCTTTTACGGTAGTAGTTCATTGGAGAATGAGCTTTATATTCTAAACCAAAGTGTGCCTATCTATAACATTAATACTAAAAGGTTTAAGTGAAATGACGCAAATCAAACTTACCTTTGGCATTGTCGTTTGGGCCATATAAATCACACACGTATTCAAAAGCTTCATAGAGATGGACTTTTGAACTAATTTGACTTTGAATCATTTGAGAAATGTGAGTCCTGTTTATTAGGAAAAATGACTAAAGCCCCTTTTACTGGTCACAATGAAAGAGCCAAAGACTTGTTGGAACTTATAAATACATATGTATGTGGACCAATGAGTATGAATGCTAGAGGAAACTACTCGTACTTCATCACGTTTACAGACGATTATAGTAGATATGGTTATATTACTTGATGAAACATACATTTGAATCTTTTGAAAAGTTCAAGGAGTTTCAGAATGAAGTACAAAATCAGCTTGGCAAGACAATCAAAGCACTTCGATCTTATCGGGTGGAGAATATTTGAGCCAAACTTTTAATGATCATCTAAGAGAATGTGGAATTGTTTCACAACTCACTCCACCATGAACTCCACAAATGAATGGTGTATCCGAGAGGAGGAATCGAACTCTATTAGATATGGTTCGATCAATGATGAGTCGTACAGATCTTCCATTGTCCTTTTGGGGATATGGTCTAGAAACATTTGCGTTTACCCTCAACAGATGTCCATCAAAATCAGTTGAAAAGACACCATATGAGATGTGGACTGGAAAGGTTCCAAACTTGTCTTTTCTAAAAATTTGGGGTTGTGAAGCTTATGTTAAACGTATGTTTTCTGATAAGCTTGGACCCAAATCTGATAAGTGACAATTTGTTGGTTATCCTAAAGAAACCAAAGGTTATTATTTCTACAACCCTTTCGAAAACAAAGTGTTTGTTGCTCGAAATGGTGTTTTTCTAGAAAGAGAATTTCTTTCTAAGAGAAACAGTGGGAGTAAAGTATAACTCGAAGAAGTTCGAGAAACGCAGGAGATTAGTCTGACTCATAAGGAAGAGAATCAACTAGATCTATGAAGAATCGTAGAAGAATCTAGTCTTGTGGAACCTGAGGTGCGTAGGTTTGAAATGATTCGTCACGAACCTAATAGATTTGGTGTATGGGTGACAGATCATGATCTATTGCTCATCAAAAGTGACGAACCTACATCTTTTGAGGAAGCAATGATGGGCCCTGACTCTGAAAAATGGCTAGAAGCCGCTGGATCTGAAATGGACTCTATGCATGTGAACAAAGTATGGACTTTGGTGAATTTACTTGATGGCGCAAAAGCTATTGAGTGTAAATGGATTTTCAAGAAGAAAATCGACATGCATGGTAATGTAGTAATTTACAAAGCTAGATTGGTGGCTAAAGGTTACAAGCAGATTCATGGTATAGATTATGATGAAACCTACTCCCGAGTCGCAATGCTTAAATCCATTCGGATTCTTCTAGCAACTGCCACTTATTATGATTATGAGATTTGGCAGATGGATGTGAAAACAACTTTCCTTAATGGAAATCTGGAAGAGGATGTGTACATGACACAACCTGAAGGTTTCACATCTTTTGAAAATGTTGGGAAGGTATGCAAACTTCAACGCTCAATTTATGGCTTGAAGCAACCATTTCAGAGTTGGAATCTTCGTTTCAATGAAGCTGTCAAAGCGTTTGACTTTATTAGAAACGAAGAAGAATCGTGCGTTTACAAGAAGACTAGTGGGAGCGCAGTTGCTTTCTTAGTGTTGTATGTAGATGACATACTACTCATTGGAAATGATATCCCTTTGCTTCAGTCCATAAAGACTTGGCTGGGAAGTTGTTTTTCAATGAAAGACATGGGAGAAGCCTCTTATATTCTTGGAATAAGAATCTATAGAGATAGACCAAACAAGCTTATTGGACTATGTCAAGATACTTACATTGATAAGATCTTACATAGGTTTAATATGCATAATTCCAAGAAAGGTTTTCTACCAATGTCCCATGGTGTAATTCTCAGCAAAACACATTGTCCTTTGACACATGATGAGAGAAAACGCATGAGTAGAATCCCTTATGCTTTTGCTATAGGATCTATCATGTACGCCATGCTTTGTACTCGTCCAGATCTTGCGTATGCTTTAAGCATGACGTGTAGATACCAACAAGATCCGGGTGAAAGTCATTGGACTGCAGTCAAGAACATCCTTAAGTATTTAAGATACACTAAGGATAAATTCTTGGTTTATGGATGAAGTGATGAGCTTGTTGTGAGTGGTTACACTGATGCTAGCTTTCAGACAGATAAAGATGATTTTCGATCACAGTCCGGATTTATCTTTTGTCTTAATGGAGGCGCTGTGAGCTGGAAAAGTTTGAAGCAAAGCACTGTGGTAGACTCTACAACCAAAGCTGAGTACATTGCTGCTTCTGAATCGGCTAAGGAAGATGTATGGATTAAGAAGTTCATTGCTGAACTTGGTGTGGTTCCTAGCATATCTTGCCATGTGGATCTCTATTGTGATAACAATGGAGCCATCGCTCAGGTGAAAGAACCAAGATCACACCAGAAATCCAAACACATTGAAAGGCGATATCATCTCATTCGTAATATTGTTGATAGAGGAGATGTGAAGATTAGCAGAGTTTCAACGGATGCAAATGTTGCTGATCCATTGACCAAACCTCTTCCACGGCCTAAGCATGAGACTCATATTGCTGCTATAGGCATTAGATTTCTTAAGATGTGATCTTGATTCTAGTGGGAGATATTTTTGTTTTATGATATGATGTTCATGTTTACATACATTTGGTTATGTTTTCGAACTAATGAAATTGTTTCAGATTTATCTAACTGTTAGTAAATAAATAATAGTCCCACAATGATTTTTCATTTTATAGATCATCAAGTATGTGACTTGATCATGAAACTCTATAAAATATAGATGGTAAAATCATTGGAGTCCCTAGTCAAGGTTATTAACATAGGACATTAATATTGGTTAATGACTAGTATGTGAGGTGACTGATGACTAAGTTTCATGGAGTCATTTGATATGTTGTATCAAAGTCAATCACATAGATATGTGTTATAGAACACAGTATTGGAGTGACCCACAATGAGATCTCTACAAGATTGTTATATGAGTGTCATAAGAGATTCTCATTACGACTGAAAGGTGTAATCCTTTGACCTGAGTTCATTATAGTTTCTTGCTTATGGATTGATTCACTTTGATCTTATCAAACGTCAGCCGTAAATGGTGATTACAAAAGGTATTGATTGGGTGTGTCATGAATTTTGTAAAGAAACATAGTTAGAACAATATGGGATTTGCTCCTCCTATATAACAGGAAATAAATATCTACTGGCCTATCTAAGATTTAATACTGAGAAATGCATGGTCGTGCTCAAACGAGGTGAATGTCAATCGTTTATTTGATCAGTATAAATCAGAGTTAGATAATATGATCTAGCCTAATAAGGGTGACACTGTTTCTTGCCTTATGCTGAGATCAAGATATAGAAGCAAAGGGATTATAGGAATAGATGATTCCAGTACAAGTGAGAGATTGTTGGGAATGTCCTGAAATCATTCGTACTTTCTTTTTACGAAGTCATATAATCGAGTATTCGATATCGTATAATATTAGGTGGTTATAATGTTTTGCTAGAAATCAATTATAATCTATAGATTAAGAATCTATTACTAATATTATATGATCTTATAGGGTCACACACCTAAGCAAATTGGATCAAAGTATATTTATATTTAGGGACACATATATTAGATATATGTGTATGTAACACACATAAAAGAATAATTGTTATCTTTTATTATGTGTTGGGCTTAAGCATATTGACCAGACTAAATGAGATTTAGTTTACTATGTTTATATTGAGCTTAAGCCCATATTGCTAAACCTAATGAGATTAGGTTATGTGTCTTATTATAAAAGCATAAAAAACGTTAGATGTGGAAAAAAAAGAGAGACACACGACACAGCAACCCTAAGAGAAGGAGATTTGATCTCAAACGACACTAGCATCCCGTTCCTGATCCAGTTTATGTGCGTGTGGATACCGATAGAGGCACTACGTTTTGGAGTGCTAATAGAATCTCGATTCTGTCAACCAATTCCTCTGCAAAACAACGAGGTATACTCTAAACTTTAAGATCTAATTGTAATTCAAAATTTGCATGAGTTCCTGTTTGATTTGTTCTAGTTAATTGCTTGATGTTGCATTCTAGTTCGTTTTCCTTCAGATTGGTTACCTTATAATGTTGCAGAAGACAGGGGGAGCAATAGCTGTCAAAATACTGTTTCAACTTTAGTACCTCTGACTGCCATTTTTCTCCCTCCTCCTACAGTAACTTCTCAACCAAATATAGCGCTCCCTGCTGAAGATCTACCTTTGTCATACGTAGAAAATCTTCCATCTGTTTCTAATACAACTAATTCCGCTGCAAGCAATGATAATGTTTCCAGTGAGAACCCCTCTGGTACAAATGCAATTGACTCTTCACGACGTCGTGTTTGGAGAACATCACGAAGTCCCCAGCCTTATGTTCGTCTAAAAGATTTTGTCCAATATCATACCAAACATGATACACTCGTTTCTTCATTCTCTACACCATCAGACAATTCAAGTACTTCGCTTTACACTCTTACTAGTGTTCTATCTGACGAAACATTTTCTGTCAAACACAGGGCTAACCTGAGTAAACTCATTGACATGCATGAACCAAAGCACTTTGGAGAGGTTGTTCGAATAAAGGTTTAGAATTATGCAATGACGATGGAAGTGGTTGCTCTTGAATATCAACATACATGGGACATTGTGGATCTTCCTCCTCATCAGACCGCCTTTGGATCACAATGGGTGTTCAAAGCAAAATACAATTCTGATGGAATGGTTAAACATTACAAAGCCCACCTTGTAGTGCTTGACAACAACTAAGTAGAAGGAGAAGATTATTCAAAAACTTGTGCTCTAGTTGTGAAAATGTCCACAATTAGATCTTTGTTGCGCCTTGTTGCTGCTCGTGATTGGGACGTATTTCAAATGGACGTAAGCAATGTGTTTTTACATGGAGATTTCGAAGAGGAAGTCTACATGAAGCTTCCTCCTAGTTTTCACCACTCTCATCCTATTAAAGTTTGTCATTTACGAAAGTTATTATATGGATTGAAGCATGCTTCTACATGTTGGTTCAAAAAGTTGTCTGATGCCTTGCCCAAATTTTGTTTCACCCACTCTTGTGATGACTATTCATTCTCTTCATACACAAAGAATGGTCAAGATCTCCGAGTTCTGGTTATTGTCGATGATCTTGTGATTTGTGGGAGTGGCAATTACTTTGTATAGTGGTTCAAAGATTATCTCCGCAAGTGTTTTTCAATGAAGGACTTAGGAAAGTTGAAATATTTCCTAGGAATTGAGGTCAGGAGAGGAAAACAAAGCATATTCATGTCTCAACGGAAATACACATTAAATATTATTTATAAGAGTGGTTTCTTGGATTCAAGACAAGTTGCGACACCTTTAGAGAAAAATCACAAGCTAGCTGAAGATGATGGACCACTCCTTTCTGATCCTACTAAATATCGTCGTCTAGTAGGTCGTCTTATCTATCTTACAAATACTAGACATGATTGGAACTACTATGTGCATGTTTTATCTCAATTTATGCAGTCTTTGCAAGAAGCACACTAGACAACAACCTTACGAATAGTACGCTACCTCAAGAGTGGGCTTCATGTCCCCTTACTAGGCGTTCTTTAAGCGCCTATGTGGTGATATTAGTAGGTTCTCCTATTTCATGGAAGACGAAGAAGCGGGACATTGTTTCACACTCCACAACTGAAGCCGAATACATGGCTATGGATGTTGCTCTTAGAAAAATAAAGTGGTTCGCAAGTTGATGACTGAACTTGGTATTGCAAAAGATCATCCAGCTCAACTATTTTGTGTAGCACCGCTATTCATATAGAATTTGGTTGTCACACAGTTAGAGATGTAGTGCGTGACAAGCCCATTACTCTCTAACACTTCCGAACAACTGAGCAAATCGCAGACGTCATGACTAAAGCTTTTGGAAGGGATCAGTTCCACTTTCTTTTAACCAAGTTGGTAGTTCATAATCTGCACTCTCCAGCGAGAGGAGGAGTATTGTGTAGAGAGGCTCACGTATCATAGTAGATTCGGCTTCTCGTGTCTGCACTTAGCATAAGCAGAGTTCCTCTCTGTTCTAAATTGTTTTTGTATCTCCGGTTATGTTGGTTCAAAGTAACTGAATTAGTTAACCGGATTCTAATTGTAATTAGGTGCAATATCGGTTAGTGACAAATATTAACTGAGAGGCTGATATTGTATAAGACTTTCTTTTTTCTAATGAGGAATCATGTTGGACTAAAACAACTAATTTCAATAAGAATTGTGTTCGTTTATTACAATACTAGGACAGACGACATGAGCTCTTTGTGTGGACATGTGATTGATGATGTTAGGGTTTGGTTCTCCAGGTCTAGTAGAATTCGATTTGGGTTTCCGGTTTTCTTTATGCTCACATTGGTATTATTCTAGCTGTTCTGGTTAAGGTAAACCGGAAGTTTATTTCAGAGCTATTATGTATCAGTTTAAGCTACTAGAAATGAAAAAGTGTATCTCATCTCAAACTCGCAATTTATAATTTTAATGTAAAAAATCAATCTGAAAAGTAAAGGATCTTCTTATATATTATTAGAGAAGCTCTAAGACCATTTACAATGAAAATTTCTCATCAATAAAAAATTAAATAATAATATTTTATTTAGAGAGTCTTTTAATAAAAGTAAGAGAGTCTTTCATTTGAAAGATTATGAATTTGCGTTTCTAAAATTTAGAAATACTTTTACAATAAAAATATACTATTTATTATTTTATTAATAATTTTTTGTTTGATAGACTCTTGTGAAAAATTTTCACTACACATACTTTACAAAATGAACTTTCAGAATCTCAAGTCACCAAAGAAAAAGATCATGACAACAGGCAGTGTGTCTAGCAAAGGTGGCGCTGAGAAGAAACCGATCAATAATTACTGATGTTGTCGACACATCTTTTATTTCGCTTTCTCGTTCGTGTTTTCATACCAATAAGTTTGATAGGCGCTTCACTCTAAATTGAGAACCATTTATTTCTTTTAAAAGTTTTCATGAGATTTCTTTTTACTGGAATACTTTAAATGGCATGATCTGACAGGTTCGGATTGCAATTCATCAAGTTTATAATATATTATTGGTTGTTGCCATTGCTATGGCGTTCTATTTTCAATAAGGTTGATAGATGTTTCTAAGAATGTTTGAGACCATTTCTTTGTTTTAAAAGATTTAGTACAATATTGTTATGTTTCTTGGTTTATAAAGTTGGACAAAGGTTGAATTTTTTTGGAATGAATTGTACAATTACGAAACATACGAAAAAATATTTGGCTTATGATGTACGAGAACTGGAATGTTTCAAAAGAAAGGATAAATTAAAAGAAGCTTCTATTAACCGTCTTCAATTATTTACTTCTATCGAGGACCACTGGTTCAATTGGCTAATTTTGGCAATTGAAATCATCAGAAGGATTAAGAAAATACATCAAAACCTCATTCAAGCGGGATAACTTAAGGGTTGATAATTCTTTAAAGTTCAATCGCATAAACGGAATATATCATGACAATGGAACTAAGTTAGATTACGGGATTATAGATAAAATAGTTTATACATGGATTATGTTAAGCTGGTTTCTTTTCGAAAAAGTTATTTATGATTAGTATCTTAAGTTGGAATATTCAAGAGTGTGGAAACCCAATTTCCATTAACTATTTACGGGAACTATGGCGTAAAATTAAACCAGGAATTCGTTTCCTTTCAGAAACAAAAATGAAAAATCTTTTCCTTACTAAAATTCAGAATCATTTGGGATACGAAAACTTAGTAACATTAGAGCCACGAGGATTGAGTGGGGGCCTAGCCTTATTTTTCACAAACAGCTACAAGGTTTTGGTAAATTACAAAAACAACAGG
Organism: Lepidium sativum; assembly: GCA_023374145.1. NCBI lineage: Eukaryota > Viridiplantae > Streptophyta > Magnoliopsida > Brassicales > Brassicaceae > Lepidium > Lepidium sativum. The sequence continues at coordinate 23,981 of JAKUCM010001670.1, forward strand.
ATGATTGATATTCAAATAGAATTACAAGGTCAAGTTTCGTTTATCACATTTATTTATAGGAAACCAAACAAAAGTTTGAGAGAACAAGTATTGGAAAAGCTAACTAGATACGGTATATCTCGGGATAAGCCATGGTTCATCTTGGAAGATTTTGATGGAATCTTAGAGAGTCACGAGAAAAAAGGTGGATCGCTACGAAGTGCATCTTCATTTATGAGTTTCAACCAAATGTTACATGATTTTGGATTAGTTGGTTTTCCATGTAAAGGAAACACATGGTCATGGAGAGGTATAAGACAAAACAAGATTATTAAATATAAATTAGACAAAGGTTTTGATAATGAAGACTGTCATTCTATTTTCCTAACTCTTATATTGAATATATGGATATATTTGGCTTTGATCATAGACCAATTACAGTCTATTTTCGAGAAGATAATCGGAAAAGAACACCCCAATTTAGTTTTGATAAGAGATGGATGGGTAAACCGGGGTTTATAGACAATCCAAAAAGGTTGGATTACAGAGGATAATATCACCACCATAAACGTAGTGGAAAAAATTATAAAATGTCAAAGCCAACTCTCGAGATGGAGGAAAGAAAATATTCCAAATGGAAGAGGAAATTTACTAGATCTCAAGAGGAAACTAGAGGAATACCAAAAAGAGTACTCAAGATGAACTTCAGAAATAAGAGAAATACAAATTAAGTTAAGGGAGGCTTAAAAGGATGAAGAGCTATATTGACAACAAAAAAAGTAGGAACAAATGACTTTAAGGAAAATGATAATAACACAAACATTTTCCATGCACAACAAAACAAAGGAGAGCGAGATATAGAATAGTTGGATTAATAAATACTCAAAATAAGTGGATCACGAAAGAAAAAGACATAAAAGACGAGTCTGTGAATTACATCACGAATTTATTTAAGGTCACAGGGTAAGAAGATATGGGTGATATAATGGATGGGATTGCGAGCTATGTCTAAGAACTCACCAATAGGTCATTAATATCAAGAGCAACGGAAGCAGAGATCAGACAAGCAGTCTTCACAATGAACCCAAGAAAAGCATCGGGTCCAAATGGAATGACTGCTTTATTTTACCAAAAATCATGGCATGTGATTAAAAAAGATGTGACTAAGATGGTTAATGATTTTAAACAAATATGGAGTTTAGAGCCATAAGCTTATGCAATGTGGGGTACAAGATAATATTTGTGGAAAGCTTGCTAAGGAAATTTGGGTTTAATGAAAGATGGATAAATATAATATGTGTTGTATCCAAACGGTAGAATATTCAGTTCTAATCAATGGAGAACCACATGGAAAATTTTCTCCAACAAGAGGTTTGAGACAAGGAGACCCACTATCCCACTTCCTGTTTATATTGTGCATAGAGGTACTTATTAGTATCCTTCGGAAGAGAGAGACACAAAAAATGATAACTAGAATTGCAGTATCAAGGAAAAGTCTAGATGTCTCTCACTTGCTCTTTGCAGATGGCAATCTGTTTTTCTGCAAGGCAAATAGAGATAAAGGTACAACTATTTTAGATATCCTGAAAGGTTATGAAATGGTTTCAGGTCAATTTTGGAAAATCCTCAATTCAATTCGCACATACAGTGGTGGAAGACATTAAACATGAAATATATAACATTTTTAGAGATTCAGAATCTTGAGGATATGGGAACATATTTTGGACTTCCAGAAAGTTTTGACAAAGCAAAAACGAAAGTCTTTAATTTCATAAAAGAAAAACTCCAATATAGAATAAATAGTTGGTCATCAAAATTTCTTTCAAAATGAGGTAAATAGGTATTAATTAAATCGGTGTTAACAACACTTTCCACTTACGTGATGTCTTGTTATAAAATACCTAAATCAGTCATACTGAAATTAAACTCCACCATTGCAAATTTTTGGTGGGGAGATTCGGAAAAATCCAAAGGTATACACTGGGTTAAATGAGAAAAGTTATGTAAAGATAAAAGTGAAGGCGGCTTAGGTTTCAGAGCTTTAAAGGAGTTTAATTCAACACTTATAGCAAAAAAATTATGGAGATTATTGGAAATATGGATTCATTAATGCACTAAGATCATTAGTTAGTAAGGGATTAATAAAATGGATAGGTAACATGGAAAATATATTAGTATGGAATGACCCATGGATACTTGACATTATACCACGTCCAGCCTTGAGACAAGGTCCAAATATATATCTTGATTTAACAGTTAGCCAATTAATTGACCCATGCACTAGATCCTGGAAAGTGGCTCTAATAAGTTAGTTTATGACGCCTTAAGATGCAAGTATTATATAGGGAATCCATCTGTCAAGAAATCCAAAGGAAGATTATTGGGGTTGACACTTCACCAAGTCAGGGAGATATAATGTCAAAAACAATATCTCTCTTTGATATGGGCCAACATGGTCCAAATATCAAAGCCCTTCAGGAAATGGTATGGAAGCTAAAATGTCCTCAAAATTTGAAACATTTCATTTGACAAGCATTATCTCGATGTGTAGCAGTCAAGAAGAATCTTCAGCACAGAGGAGTAAAGTGCGATTCTTTGTGTCTTTGGTATGGCTTTGATGAAGAAACGATCAACCATGTGTTATTTGAGTGTCCTCCAGCTTTCCAATCTTGGGATGTTTCCAAGATACTATTTACCATTGGAGAATTTTCGGGTCCTTTGTTTTTTGCCAACATTGACTTCCTCTTAGGGAAGATACCAAAAATAGTAGACAAGAGGATTTTTCCATGGATACTTTGGTATCTGTGGAAAGTTAAAAATGACAAAGTTTTCTCTAATCTAAATAGAGATCGAAGAGAGGTAGTTCTCGTAATTAAGGTTGAGGCGAACTCATGGTTTCAGGCCCAAGGTAGGGCTCAGGTAAGACAATCAATAATTGGAAGCTCGCATGATTCCTCCAAGGACTTTCAATCCCAACCTATAATTGGATTTCCAGGTTTTACATGTTACATATGTTATGTGGACGGGTCCTGAAAGGACTTAGAGTAATTATGAGGTCTAGGATGGATCTGCTTCCCGGATGTGGTGGATGGTCTAAGCATGGGAGCTCGTGGAATCTGCTGGACCCTTTTAGCTTTGCACTCAGAATTTGAAGCAGTACTATGGGAGATGTCATGCTTGATTGATATGAATATCATAAAGGTGGTTATCTCATCTGACTGTTCAGAAGTCTTGAAGATGATGTCATCCCCTGAAGATTGGCCATCTTTCAAAGAGTATCTAGAAGACTTCAATCGACTCTAAATCCTTTTTCTCCTTTTCATTTTCTTATATTCTTCGTACTCTCAATTACAAAGTTGATCTTCTTGCATGCAGTGTTAGAGAGCTCTCGAAGAACTTATCTTTTGTAGAGTCAGTGCCACTAGTTGGCTACCCAACATAGTATAACAAAAATTTCAAGTTTACAAAAAAAAAAAAAAAGAGAAGTGATTTTTATTTAAAATCTTACGTATTAACACCACATTTAATTCAACGTGGTTGATTTCTTTTTGTCAACGACAAATTATATTGGGTTACAACTGGCTGGCCCAATAACCAAATTCCTACATAATGTAGGTGGGAGACTCGATCACTGGTTATGCAAATGAATTGTTTTATGTGAACTTACCGCCAGCCTCTAGGCTAAGAACCATTTGCTTCAACGTTGTTGCTTAAAATATTGTCTTAATATTAAAATTTAGTTTACTTTATATTTAAATAATTTTATCACTTTTTATAATGTAGATAAATGCATAAGATACATACAAATTAGAATATTAATTTATACAAAATAAATTTGTAATTTAATTTATTATATATGTATATTTCAACGTGGTTAATTAAAAATTTATTTTAATATTAAAATTTACTTTTATATTTAAATAATGTTCTATATTTTTATAAAGTAGATACTTACATAAAACACCTACAAAATTAAAATTAAAATTTATAAAAAAATAAATTCTTAATTTAATTTAAATTTTATTTTTAGTTTATCTTTTATATTTTTATAGAATTATAATGATCTTTTAAAATTATTAAAAGTTATTCAAGAAAATATTTCTTACGAATTAGGGCTTGTTCTTTTGTCCATCCAAATAGTTCATCCGGATGATCAGTTTGAATGATGCATCTGGATGATCTGTTTGGATGATGTTCTTTTCTTAATCCAAAAATTATATCTGGATGATTTGGATGAATTTATGTTTCTTTGTACATTTGTATAAATTAGTTAGATGTAATATATAAGTAAATGACTGAAAAGGACATCCTACATAATACGTAATTAAAACATCCTATGAACATATACGATTCTTAAATTGTTGAAACAATCAAACAAAGACACCAAAGAGACACGTGTTATCACATATATTTGGTCACATAAAGGTTGATGTCTCTGGAATTGCTATCTTTTCTTCATTAAGCATCTTGTATGTATTGTTGGAATTATACGAGCTATATACATAGATTTTTGCATGTTTGAATGTTAACTTATTGCAGACTCTGAGTTCTTTTAATAAAAGAGGCATTGACTCAGATAATCTTCCATGGAGAAGAGGCGAAGAAAAAAAACGGTGATAAGTAGCCCTAATTTTTTTTAATTTTGCTTTTAGTTTGTAGGGATATTTTAATCTTTTAATTAATTTTACAAACTCATCTCCCTTCACATCCATCGGAATGATCCAAATAATTGTACCTAAACAAACAACAATTTTCATCTCCATCCGGATGAATCATCTGGATGGACAAAAGAACAGCCCCTTAATACTATTTTAAATATTTATGAGACAAAGATAATTACAAATTTTTTATATTCATTCTAATCTATAATAAATCATATTTTTTAATATTATATTATTTTCTATATAAAACAAACATATTTAATTTCGAATCCATCGTGAACTTGTTTTAACCATAAACATTTATTAAATTTACAGTTTTTTTCAACAAAGACTTTTGTTTCTTTTTCTTTTTGCTTTGTTTTAATCAGTGAAATAAATCAAATTATATCACTATAAAATTATGATGTAAACTATGAGATTATAAACTTTAAATAAATTAAGATGATTTTGGTTGACAAAGATGTTAATATTAATTTGTGTTTAGAACTGATATTTTGGTGCTTTATCAATTTTTTTCTTTCTTGATTTGTTATGTTAACATTAATATATTTTTTAATTTTTCTTTATAGTTTTTATTTATTTTAAAAATATGAAACTAATGATGTATAAATATAACATTATATTGGTAGTTAAAAAAAGACTAAATTTGATTTCAATTTATAAGATAATAAAATTTAAAATTAATTTAACTAAAAGTATTTATCATCGCACGTAAGTGTGAAAAAGTCACTTAATTTATCTAATTTATGTAATTGGGGATCAAATCAAGAAATAAATTTACTAGTACTAGAAAGTAATCATGAGAAATTCAACAAAATTGGAATCTTCTGCGCACAAAATTGGAAGGACTTTAATATTCACACAAAACACATCAAATACATATTTTCTAATAGCCTCCAGTGAGTGTGATATGATCTGCCTCTAATTGTTCTCGTTGGCATGATCCTTTTTTATAGGTTAAAGCAATATCTTAAAGCTTTTTTTATTTGTTGAATTTTTTCCTTTGGGTTGAGTTAATCTACATTTTTATTTAATATGAAGTTTCTTCTTTGCCATAATTTTTTTTCATATGAATCTTGGAAGCAAAACTTTTCTCATTATCTTTATTTATTTGATATAGTTTTTTGAACTATAAGTTGATATTATATTACCATTGTCATGTATTTTATTACATACTCTAAAAATGTGTAAATGTGATTTTTGGTAAATTTAGTTATATATTTTGGTAAATTTAAATATACTTTTTTTTTGGTAAAACCCAAGAGGTTTAAGCATTCGGCTCCATTCTCTGTAAAATAAAGACCAGTGGTTGGTAATATCACTCTCTCAACAAATTTTTCCTTGTTGGAAAGACCTGATCTCTACCAAAGAAGGAAAAAACCAAGAGAAATTTTTAACCAACCAATCAAACTTAGTGTAAATATGTTTTAGATTACCATCTTCATAAATATATAAAACTTAAAGAAAAAAAGATCTAGATACTTTGAAAGTTATAAAAGGAAGAAAAAAATTTTGGAGAGTGAAGAAAATAGAATCTTCTTCAACGGAGCTAATAACGTTGATTGACTTCTATAAATATAAGAGTAATGTGAAAGGTAAAGATGTTATTCTAATGTGTAATTATTATTTTGCTGATTTTCATCAAGTTTCCAAAGTGATTCTTCAAAGTTCAAACGTGGATTTGTTTTTTGAAGAAGCAGAAGAAGACTGAAAAATCAAACATTCAAAAAAGTCCCAATCACAATTACAAGAGAAATTGTAATATGATTCTTTTTTGTCAAAAATGATAACGTTTCGACAAAAAAAATTGGTGTATTAAATATTCTTGAATCATGGAGTTATTTTTATTCTGATGGTTAGGATAATCCAACCAATAACTCAAATACTAAGATTCGATTTCTCTCCACTACACTAATAAATTTAATAGAGATTATAGAATGTATGCTTTATACTATCAATAATAGAACATTTGTCAATCTAATTATTAACCAAAAAAAATATTTTTGAATCTAAACATTTTGAACCTTAGTCCAATCTCCAATACTTCACACGTCATGAAATTCTGTTCAATTCCAAAGTTAACATTTGAAAGAACTTCACAAATTAACCAAATGGTCTAATTGTTTCCATTTAAGGAAGAAATTGTTATGTTGGTTTAAATCAGAGATCATTTTTTTTAAGTATGAAATTACTAATCTTTTTTTTTTTCATCAAATATCTAAACTGGATCATACTTAGCCCTTGGAAGGTAAGTTTGAATTTTAGTCCAGATTTCTCCTCAATTTTTTTGTCAACAAGTAAACATTGGATCAATAATTTGATCCACATCATAAGTTCTCCAATTAGAACAAGATAAGATTTGAATGTACTACATCGAATCTAGTTAAATCAGAAACAAATCAAGATAACTGTTTTTGGTAATTTTTTTTTAATTAAAATAAAACTTCACAAATTACAACCCCAATACAAAAAATTTCTTGTTATTTCAAAAACGCTATAACCCAGTATGTTCATCGATCTTATTTACTCGACTATAGTCGGATTTATATTTAAAAGCATTGAATTGTTTTTTCAGTTTGCGAAGTTGTATATTTTATTTTAAAATATTTTTTCTGATAGCAAGCAAGAATATTTGCTACGCAACTAAATTAATTATAGTTGAGTTGTTCATGTTCTCACTCTTTAATCTGCCAATCAAAACTTAAAACATATTGGTTTATGACTAAGATGAAATATAATTCTCATGCTTATCTATTATACTATTACGTCGTAGTTGTGTTTATCTCATTGTTTGGATATTCATTGAAAAGTATCTATGTAATTAAACAACAATATTCTTAGTCAACAATACAATGATTTAACAGGTTATATACTTATCTTTGAACACATATATATATATATATATAGATATTTATATACATATATAATATGATTTATAAAAAAACTATTATCTTGTTTTAGAATATACATGATTCTAATTTAAGATAAAGATCAATAATGATCTACTGCTACAAAATTTCAAGCTACATGACCTAATCAGACTAAATAAATATGATTATAAAAGTATTGAGAATCTTGCTTATATTGGTTGTGACTGTGATATCATTAATTAGAAGTTAATTAGAATAGTGAGAGATTGTCAAACAAACTCGAAAAACAGACGTACATTTATTTGTATAGGATTCGAAATCACTTGAATTGCGCTATACGCAACTTGAGACGGTCATATGAATCATAATGTTGTGCTTGTCTGGCGTACTGTTTACATATTTGGACATAAATTTAAGCTTCACAACATTATTATATACAACATTTCATAACATACTATGTATACGTTGTCCAAATGTGTCTGCCATGTTTTTTCAACATTGTATATCTAGTAAAAAAGTTTATCAAAAATTTTACTTTTGAGTCACCAGGGGAAGTTTAATACCTGGTTTGAATTTCATTTATACCAAATGGTTTACGATTGAACAAATATTACAGAAAACTAATTCTATATGGAAATAATACAATATAATGTAAAATGTTTATGGTTGCCTTCTCCTTTGAAGATCAACATTCCGGAGTTAGTCTCTTCTTATTTTAGAAGTCAACCAAGTAATATATTTTAGGCTTTTCATTTGGTTTGTTTCTCTTGTTTGACTTGTAGATTTTATCTTTTTTAGATGTCTAGCTTTTAGGAATTTCAATATTTTCTCTCAAGTTTGTTTTTGTTGCGATCTACTTTAAATTATGTGTGTGCAATCCTACTATATTAATTAATGATATGAAAGAAATAAAAATAAAATAAAATGTTTCACTCAATTATATATATAAAAGCAGGGTTGTCTCTTCTATCGATGACATATCAGCAATTTAATTTCCAATAATCAACCAATGGTATTATTAGATTAAACTCACGCCATATAAGTTAAAGCAACATCATCATCAAAAAATTAACCTACTCAAATCCATAGGATTCTGTGAAACAAATATTAACCTCTCCTCCACTACTTCTTCGATCAATATGCTTAACAAATAAATGATTCTCACCTAATTTACAATTTCGTTTCCGCATAATCGTTTGTCCATGAGGCCATAATACATGTTAAACCAGAGGTCAATAATATTGCCATCCTAACACCAAGGAATGAAACTGTTGATAAATTAAATGATTTCTTCTTAGCAAAAACTGGAGGTGAATCGAAAGAGTATCTTAGTGTTGACAGTATCACCGATGATGATGACCTTGATGGAGTTAACCTTGTATACACTACAGAGTACCTAAATGCACTCAAATGTTCGGGATTACCAAATCATCACCTACCTTTGAAGCATTATGCTCCAATCATATTGTTAAGAAACATAAACCAAAAGCAAGGTTTATGCAACGGGACAAGACTGCTTGTTACTCGTTTAGGTGAAAAGGTACTTGAAGCAGAGGTACTAACCGGCACAATGTCAAGAAAAAGTACTTATACCAAGGATCATCATGACAATGGCAAATACAAATTTTCCATATAAAATGCGAAGACGACAATTCCCTATCAGACTTTGTTATGCAATGACAATAAACAAAATTCAAGGTCAAAGTTTACAAAATGTGGGTATCTATCTACCCAAGCCTTTATTTAGTCATGGCCAACTCTATGTTGCTTTATCTCGCATCATATCAAAAGAAGGACTAAAAATTTGGAGTGCCACCACACAAAAAGAAAACAAATCAGTCATTAAAAATGTCATATACAAAGAGATTTTCAACAATCTTCACTATCATGCCATATGTAAATCATATACAATAAATACCCATATTAATGTATGTAAGACTTCAGTGTTGTAATTTCAGTGGTTCTATATTCTACAAAAAGGAACCGAGAAGAATAATTTCAACCACTTGAACATGGCCAATATTTATCAAAGTAGTCTCGACAATTGACAAAATATTCAGCTGAAAAATTGTTCATCAATATTTAAAACATTTGTTTCTCTTTTCGTAATAAACCTCTCATAATTCTTCCAAAATTATAAAAAAATTGCAACAAAATGACATAAATTAAAAAAGGATCCCGCCACGTAGGCGGGCACTCACCTAGTTTTTCTTAATATGGTGGTTAAATGTTTTAGTTAATGACTAAGATATTTGGAGATGGACTCCACCCCACTACGTGTGATAGTTAATAGAGATTATATGGATGGATTTCCATCATAAATTGAATCTTGTCTATCAAAGAAATAAAGTATAAAAAATTATTTGTTTAATAAAGCATTATCCAAATGATGAGTATAATATTATTCCAACTTTTATTTGTTAATTAAAGTGATTTACTCAAATATTTTAGGATTATAGGGTAGTAACTTAAATATTTTAAAATTATCCATAATGATTCAAATACTCTATCTTTCTGAAGAGATGGGCGTGATCGTCTTTGGAATCTCACCAATGTTTGCGTTACTCAAGCCGACATTCTTGCTTCCGCTTCGTCCACCGCTGCTCGCGCGGTTGCTTCCCCCTAAGGCGGAATGAATATGTAAAAATTTGAAAATAAGTTGTTTTTTTTTCTTTTTTTAATATTGTCATTTTTTCTTTTTGAGATGTGTAAACAAAAACGTAATAACGAAAATGCCGTTAATGAATTTTGCCACGTCAGCGCGCGCCAATCGCGTATATTTGTCGCCACGTCAGCTTAAGCTAAACCAAGTTCTACCAAAGTTATCCAGACCATAATTCACCTTCACAAAACACTGTCGAATAAAAACATGCTAACTTTATGTAATTAGGAAGTCATTTTGATGGAGATAAGTATTTGAAGTTTTTTCAGTTTGGTAGATTTTAGTAGACTGTGGACCCTTTGTAGTAGAGTTTAGTGGAGTTAGCGACGGTAGTGTAGTAGAGTTTTGTAGAATTATATGGTAGAGTTTGGTCGAGGTCGTCCACTGTGTGGTAGAATTTGGTAGTTTATTTGATAATGTGGTATAGTTTGGTGGAGGTAGCTACGCTAGTGTAGTAGAGTTTGACAGAATTATATGGTAGAGTTTGGTTGAGCTCGTCCACTGTCTGATAGAGTTTGATAGAGTTTTATTTGATAGTGTGGTAGAGTTTGGTAGAGTTAGTTACGTTAGTGTGGTAGAGTTTGGTAGAGATGGCTCATTTAAACTAATATGTACAATGATGATTTTCTCCATTAATTATTGCATCACCTACCTTCTTTCTCGCTAACTCTATGCAGCTAAATACCATTGAAACACAAATCATCATTGTTGCTTTACCTTATTCCTTATCTTTTGAGCTTCTTCTGGTTGGTTTTAGATCTATGGATCAAATCATTTTAGTTTGTGGGAGTTGGGAATTCGACCAAAATCATTGGTTCTTTCTAATAGATATTTTTCATGGTTGTAAAATCATGGAATTGAGTGAAGTTGTGCGTTATAATGAGTTTGTGGGATGGTGCATGAATATTTCGATCTAAATCAACAGATCTACAAGGTAAAACTGAGTTACATATCAAATGAACTCATGCATGCACTACCACAAGATACACCTCTTATCTTCGTGACCAATGAGAGGCAATTACATGGGTATGTGCAACAATTTTGAAAAGAGTCAATTCGTCTTTGTGTGAAGATTTCAAGATCTCATGTTCTTGTGGAAGAATGTGTAAGATTTGAGCCTAAATGTGAGCCTTCCTTTGAACAATTTGATTCAACGTTTGGTAGATTTTATTCAACGTATCGTAGAGTTACTTCAACGTGTGGTAGAATTAGGCAGACTTTCAAACAAGAAGAAGAACATGTTGACTACGATGAGGAAGCACAAATGAGATTCGACTACTGTGAGGATGTAGATGGTGCAAGATTTGGTGATGAAGACTTCATAAGTATTCAGAGGAAATGCAAAGAAGAAAATAGAAAAAAAATTCCTCCAAAGAAAAGAGATTCGACATTTAATGATGAGTACTTAGACATCGAAATGAGATCACTTCAATTAGTTGTTGGAAAATTTTATCCCACAAAAGATGATTTTGAATCAAGGTTGAAGACATATTCAGTTGAGATAGTTTTAACTTCGATGTCGTATCATCATCGAGGATGTTATTGGTTGTGAGATGTTAGATTCCAAACTGCACTTGGAGAGTCCATGCTTCACGCCACGATCACGCCAAATGGCACCTCCTTATCAATTTTTTTTTGAATGCAAATGCGGATCTGTGGATGAAATTTTTTCAGGTAGTGGAAGCTCATCCATGACATCAGTGCCGAATTTCATGCGGATAAAAAGGACGAACTTATCATTTAATCCCTTAAATTCATTCGAAGGGCTAAAAATTCAATAAACTTCAGAGTGTAAATGCCACAGTCACCACATTGGTGGTTCACTCGGGTCATTTTCACCCTAATGATAATGTAAGCCTTCGCCTTAATTTGTTTCCGCATCTTCAGAGCTAGCATACTCCTATGCAAATATGGAACCATCCTCGAGTACAGCCTGGTTGCATAAAAAAAGTAGTCAACATTAATAAGTAAGATGTACATTTCTCTACCAAAGATTAACCAAGCTCTACCAAGATCTACTATAAATCAATCACACATTGCATCATAGTCTACCTGGATCTACCAAGATTAACCATAACTCAACCACACATTTCATAAAAGCCAACCAAGCTTTACCAATATTTACCATAGCTCAACCACATTTTAATCTACTACACTCTACCAATATCTGATATAACTCAACCATTCAGCTACCTACGAAAATTACCTTACTAAGTCAATCAATTGTTTATACGACACAACCGAGAGGGTATGATCATAGATTTTAACGGTCTCCTTATGTAAATCGATATTTATCGCTACCCAATAGACATTGTTGATATTATGAGAAACGTACAATGTGTCAACATCTTGAAACCAGTGCATGTTCATTGAATACCATACATGGGCTCTCCCAAAATACATTTGGCTTATAAAATCTTCAAACATATATTTATGGGGGTTTCATACTGCGTACGCCAGAAATGACATAGGTTAGGATCAAGGAACAATATCATATCACTCTTATATAGAGATGGAGTCTGCATATGTCTTCGACAGATCATATTCATACCGCTAGTCATATGCTGCAAAAAAGGTAAAATAATATTAACACAACCAAAGTCTACCAAGTAAGATAAGCAAACTTCAAAGAATTTACCATATATGTGAACTATCTGTATTGATCTTCTAGCCACAAACATCTAGGCATCATCAACTGGATATAGAATTCAACTAAAGGACTGACGTCATTCATCAAGTTATCCCTGGAAGTATCGGTAATTAGCAAACACCAAAATACTACAGATTTGTAAATTAAAAATGTTTAAACAGAGAATATCAGGGACTTACAATTCGTGTCTGATAAGGTTATGCAGCTGATTCACTTTGAACTTTTTTATTGGCCCGAATGGATTGTATGAGTTAGGCGCTATGTCATTATCTATGAGGCGCTTAACAACATAACTTCTTTTAAACGGGATTTCTGAATTGAAAACTTAATGTTATTCTGTCAGTCAGACAGAGAAATCGTAAGTCTAACACAATCAGTTCAAACTCCATCAAAGTCGATTACATTAAATATTACCTCAACCAAACTCCACCACGATCTACTACATTAAGGATTACCTCAACCAAACTCCACCAACTTCTACTACACTAATCATTACCTCCACCAAACTCCACTAACGTCTACTACACTAATACTTAGCTCTACCATACTCTACCAATGTCCACCACACTTTGCCAATATTCACTCTACCTCCACCAAACTAAACTACATAGTTTACAAATTCTAACAAACAAAATACATGGTTTACAGCGAGAGTACGTAGTCTAGATGCTTTGGGCAGCACGTCCTCCATATATATCTAGTCGTTGCTTTTACTGGCCTCAATTGCTTTGTCCAAAATTTGACATTCGCTATCTTCATTCAGACTTATGATGGCGAGCTGAGAATTCTCTTGAGTTGACTCCATATCTACAAAAAGAGTTTGCATTGAAGTTTTCAGCTCACTACTAACCTCTCAGTTCCTAACAATTTTTAATGTTGGGGAAATAGGGTCAGAGGTTTTCTGCTCCTCAAGCATTCCTTCGGTAAGCAAAAAGGAAAACAATGTAAAAACTACCAAAATCCACCAAACTCCATCAACAATTTAAGAACGACCAAACTACCTATGGATTAGTAGGAAGTCGTAGTGTTGGGGAAAGAGTCTGTGAGATTGATGCTCCTCAGTGATGCGTTCTTTCTCGAATCAAACAAGTAATATAGTAAGTCTGTCAAGCTCTACCACAATCCACCAAGATCAACCAAACTAACATCTAGGTTTTTAGAGGATGTTAATGCTCGGGAAGGTTCTGAGTTTTCCTGCTCCTCATATATATGTTCCTTCTGCAAAAAAATTCACGTTAAATAGTAAGTCATCAAAACTCTACCAAACTCCACCAAAGATCAACCAAACTATTATATAAATCAACCAAGCTCTACCAAAGAACTACCAAACTTACCTCTACATTTTCATAGAATGCTAATGTTGGGGACAAAGGTTGTGAGGTTGGCTGCTCCTCAGATATGTTTTCCTTCTGGAAAGAAAACATAATAGAGTTAGTACAACTATAGTCAAAACAAAACACCAAAGCAATACAACAAAGAAAGATAAAGTAAACATTATTCATGTCTATATCACGTTATAAACAAAGTCTACCAAACTATGTCATGGAGTTTACAAAGTCCCCAGTACATATATCCAATTCATACAACATAATTGGGTCTTCAATACGGTTCAGTTAGAATAAAGTACACTCTTACGTACTAATTTCTGCCCAACTGAGGCCTCAACACCTTCTTTTTAGGTCTCACTTACACGAGACTAACTTTCATCCATAGCAGACTTCTTAGGTTCTTTCAAGGCCATCACCACCTCTGATGGTTTTGTCTCCAACACCTTAAAGAGCCGTTGATTGATCAAATTCTGTTGTGATATGGCTTCCTTAAGCCTACATAGCCGTTCATCCATTATCATCTGGTATACTCTTTTCTCATCCAATCATACAAGTCGTTGGGACGTGTTGATTTGATCAAATTTCATTACGTCTAAAGCCTACTTCATGGATTGAAGCATATCTACCATCATGTTCTTCTCCTCCCTTTGTTTTTTGGCGTCAAACTCCTTCCTCCATTTCTTCTCCAGCCTTTCTTTATCTTTTTCCCTGGCTACCTTCAGAAATTCGGCGAAAGTCATATCAGGTTGTAACTTCAAAGTCTCCTTTGCCTTTGGACTATCGTGAGCCTTCTTCTTTTCAATAGATATCTTCGTCTCTGGCACCTTCGACTTCGACTTTGCCTTTTTTGCAAAAATTTGGAGCTCATGTTGGGGCTCATCAGCCTTCCTCTTTGTAGAATCCAAGATAACCTAAAACATCTCATCTAATGTTCCATCGAGAATGTCTCGGATCATTCTGTCAACTTTGGGATCCCGAACATCTTCAGGCTACTTATGGTATATGTCATCGTAAGGCTTTTGGAGAAGGTGCACCACATAAACCTACAAATAAGAAGAACGAGAGGAAGTTGAAAAGTTTTTTGTATTTTTTTTTTGGCAGTTTTTTTTGTTTTAGTGGTAGCTTTGTAAATAAGTGGACAAGTCATTTTTTGTGACTTTTCCTAAACTCTTTTTTTATACTTTAAAGAATATTGAAATCATTAGTATATAATTTTGGAGTAGTTGAGTCATTGTTTTTGTTAATGACATAGAGGAAGTCACATTGATAGATTGGCTGCCAAACTAAACTATTGAAAGTCCACGAGATAAAACACATTTTGGGAGTTAAAATAACCTGAACTTTGTCACTAAACAGTATCTGTCTGACAATGAAGTATTAGAAAGGTCAAGTTAACAAATCAACAATACTCACAAATGTTCTCTTTTCACTGTTATTATAGATGCATATATGAATTCTTTTTATATACAAACACGCAGAAACCAGTTAAGGAAGATCTTACAACGGCTAGAAATGAAAAACAAAAAAAAAACTAAATGCTATTGATTATGACTTACAAAGTGGTTAGAATTTTCAACATCAACCAACCGCCCTTAAAACAATAATATTACAGTCAATTCAAAATATTATATTTCTCGTGTTCCACGAAGACAAGACATTGCATAAGATTCAGAAAGTATAAAAACAGAGCAGAGAAAGACATCTGAATTCTTCTTGTCCCAATAACATTACCAACAGCTTCAATCCAATTCCCCATATCCTTTTAGAAATTTCTGCATAAACCCACCAAACAAAGAACACCAATTAAGACAAATAAGAGTGAGACAACAAAGCAAAAACGTCTTTTTCTTGTTTTCCTTTTTTTTAAATATAAATTCTCTTACTCTTTCGTCTTAATCAATCATTTCCACATAACTCAACACAAATTTGAAAGAACAGATTTCATTAAGAGAATATCTAAAAATGATATTCTCAGTATCCATATTTTCCTTTCTCGTACCATACTTAGTCTCAGCATTACTTCTCGTACTTCTCTTAGAGCAACTCTCTTACCTTGTCAAAAAACGTAACCTTCCTGGTCCATTCTTCGTCCCTCCAATCATCGGAAACGCTGTTTCACTCGTCTGTGACCCGACTTCCTTCTGGGACAAGCAATCTTCCGCGGCAAGCATCTCAGGCCTCTCGGCTAACTACCTAATCGGAAAATTCATTGTCTATATAAGAGACACTGAGCTTTCTCATCAAATCTTCTCTAACGTTCGTCCTGATGCCTTTCATCTCATTGGACATCCTTTCGGTAAGAAGCTCTTTGGTGATCACAACCTTATCTACATGTTTGGTGAAGATCACAAATCTGTTCGTCGTCAACTTGCTCCTAACTTCACCCCCAAGGCACTTTCTACATACTCTGCTCTGCAACAAATAGTTATCCTCCGTCATCTACAGCGATGGGAGGAAGATCTCTGTAGCAAAACTCGTCCTGTGTCTCTGCGACAGCTTGTCCGTGAGCTTAACCTCGAGACTTCCCAAACAGTTTTCGTTGGACCCTACCTTGATAAAGAAGCTAAAAACAGGTTCCGTAATGATTACAATCTGTTCAATCTTGGTTCCATGGCACTTCCCATTGACCTCCCAGGCTTCGCGTTTGGCGAGGCTCGCCGAGCGGTTCTGAGGCTGGCGCAAACGCTAGCCGTCTGCGCCGGAAAATCCAAAGCACGGATGTTGAAAGGAGAGGAACCAACATGCTTAATCGATTTCTGGATGCAAGCAATTGTATCAGAGAATCCACCACCACCACACTCTACAGACGAAGAGATTGGTGGTTTGCTTTTTGATTTCCTCTTCGCAGCACAAGACGCTTCAACATCATCACTCCTCTGGGCCGTGACACTGCTCGATGCAGAGGCAGAGGTTGTAAACAGAGTAAGAGAAGAAGTGGCAAAGATCTGGTCACCTGAGTCCAATAGCTTGATCACAGTTGAAATGCTTGCAGAGATGAAATACACGCGCAACGTAGCGCGTGAGGTCATAAGATACCGTCCACCTGCAACAATGGTCCCACACGTCGCTGCTATAGACTTCCCTCTCACGAACTCGTACACAATCCCAAAAGGTACAATCGTATTTCCTTCGGTTTTTGACTCGTCTTTCCAAGGGTTTACCGAACCGGGCCGGTTTGATCCAGACCGGTTTAGTGAAACAAGGCAAGAGGATCAGGTTTTCAAACGTAACTTCCTAGCTTTCGGATGGGGTCCGCATCAGTGCGTAGGTCAGCGTTACGCGTTAAACCATCTCGTCCTCTTCATCGCAATGTTCTCATCGTTGTTGGATTTCAAAAGACTTCGATCCGACGGTTGTGATGACATTGTGTATTGCCCGACCATATCGCCTAAGGATGGCTGTACGGTATTCTTGTCTAGACGCGTCACAACGTATCCCAACCTCTCATTGAACTGATTTCCATTTATTATTTTATTTTAAAAAAATTATTGGTGATTGTATCAGTATTGGTGATGATGTTGATCTCTCGAAGAGGGAGCGTTATTGTTGTTTCTTTTATTGAATTTGAAAATGTCTTGTCTTCGTTTTATCTGTTAGGTCTGTGTTTTGGTCCCACTGATGGGATATGCAAAACGTGATTTCATATGTATTAATTTGGTTATTTCATTAAAAACAAAAGATGATAATTCACAGAGAGCTCGACTTCAAATTCATGCGTTGTTTGCCTTTAAGAGCTCGTGGACCAAGACACCTTCATGTTTTTGTCAAGTTGTGTCTTTTAGAACCGTTTCAAGTGTAGCAAATTCAACAATAAAGAAAGAACATGTATGCAAATTGAGAAATGATTGTATTGATAAAGCTGAATTCATGGACACTTGGATTTAATCTTGTGTATGAAACGAAGAATTGAAGTTGTTCACGTTTATTTTCCGTATGGTAGATTCAGTGCCGTGAATAGAATTATAGGAGCCTAAAATCACGAAAACGATATTTTTTTTTTGTCAACGGCAAATTATATTGGGTCACAACTGGCCGGCCCAATAGCCAAATTCCTATATAATGTAGACGGAGAGACTCGATTCCTGATTGTGCAAATGAACTGTCTTATGTGGACTTACCGCCTGCCACTACGCTATGAGCCATTTGCAACTAAAACGATATATACAATATAAATTTGTTTGTAACATAAATATATTATAATTTTGTATAACATTGTAATAAAACAAAAAAATTTGTTATATTTACAATCTAATGTTTTCATTTTAGTTTTAATAAAAAATTTACATAGTACAAATTAGTTTTTTTATATACTCCATACGTTCCAAAATATATAATATTTTAGAAATCTTTTTTTCAAAATGCATGATATTTTCAACTTCTAATACAATGTTTATTATATCTCATAATTTATTTTGATCATATATATTTTATACATTAATTTTTAATTGGCTGAATATTTTTTAATAGATTAAAATATATTTTTAGTTCAAAATGTCAAATATTTAATGATTTTTAAAATTTTCCAGAAAAATCTAAAACATCCTATATTTTAGAACACATGAAGTATATGTTAATTTGGCTATCTTTTTGTGATATAGATGACGGCATATAAGATTTAGTTAATTTTTGATTTGAAAAATATTCTTTAACATAGACTATTGGAACTAAATCCAACCTAATTTTTGAAATAACTTAGTTCTCACTAAAATATAATTTAAATTTTGGAAAATTTTATTTACAAATATCAATAATTGAATGTTTCTATAATATAAATTAGAAAAAGTATTATAGTATATGATTTTATAAAAAATTAGGAACCTTAAAAATTAAATTTATTTGAGGGGTTTGAGAAACGAATATTTTTACTTTTATTTATAAGCACGCTACTGAATAGATTACTCAAACCGATATTAGTAAAATAATTAATATATGTAAAATACAGCTGTGTTATTTTATAAAATATGACCTCCAAGTTGGTTTTGACCCGCAAAATCTATAGAAATATAATATTATTGTCACTTCAAATGTAGTGATTTTCTCGTGAAAGTGAGTTAACATGAGATCTGTAATTGTTAATAATGTCGACTTATGTAATAACGACGCAACCCAAATTTTGAATTTTGACACGAGTCACGCATGCGTTTTGACAGGATTGACACAGAAGAATATATACTTTATACTGTAGTTATTTGCTTTATATAAAAAACATTTGCAAAACATAAAAATCAAAAGGTAAATGACCAAATATAAAACGATTTAAATAGCAAACTGTGCAAATATACAAGTATATAACAACTATTTGGTCAAGTTTCAACTAAAAACTTGCAAGTTGTTTGATTGAGCTTGAAGATCAGATGCTGTTGTTATGTCCTCTCTTTAGCTGATCTGCGTCACTCAAATTTCACTCTCTGATTATAGAAAGTCAAAACCATACAAAAAGTAAGATACATTCTCAATATTGTGCATTCGTAGACCTAAGCCGTTTTAGACCCATCCATTAACAGAATATAATCTACAACTCTGAATCGTATAGAAGATATATGAAAATTATGACAATTTTACACCAAGTTGGTGATAAATATGAGTTTTACTAGAATTCCGTTTTAATAAAATTGTGTAGAAACAAATACATGTGTAATTTTAAGGTGAATGAGCCGAATACGTTAAGACATGCTATCAAATTATGAGCCCATTGGGCTTTATGATTACAATTGAGAATTAGGGTTTTATGCAAATGGTCGTTTATAAACCTAGAAGAACCCTCGCCGCTTATATTGGTTGAGGTTTCTTCCGTATTGCCCCCTCGAGACGAAAATGGGTACTTTCAGGGTTAGCTCTTTGATCTCTTCTTTATTTCGATTTATTTCCATTGTTGCTGTTTCAAGTTCTTACCTTTGATGAAATCTGATCTCGGTTTTTGTCTTTTCCTTGGTAGCTTCATCAGTATCAAGTTGTCGGAAGAGCTCTCCCGACAGAGAAGGATGAGCACCCTAAGATTTACCGGATGAAGCTCTGGGCCACGAACGAGGTTCGTGCCAAGTCCAAGTTCTGGTTAGTTTGATCATTCTCTCTTCGGTTTTGATTACCTGAAATGTATTGGCTTGATCTTTAACTAGAGTTTTGCATTTTGGATTTAGGTATTTCTTGAGAAAACTGAAGAAGGTTAAGAAGAGTAATGGACAGATGCTCGCCATCAACGAGGTACTTACTCATCGGTGAAATGACAAATCTCGTTGGATTATCTGAATCTTATTATGTTGTACTGTGTTAGAAATGTAGTGAAAGTCGATTAATTTATCTGGAAAGTATGTAGTTGCTGTGTTAGAACATTAGTGTTAAGTTCTCACATTTGTCTTTCTTCCTGCTTGAGGTACATAGAATGACACGGATTTTTTGTCTGTCTATCAGTTCTAGTCCATACATTTCGTTGCCATCTCTTAGATGTCATCAAATGTAAAAGCTTTAGATTTCCAAAGTCTCTGTCTTGGTTGTCTGACTCTTGAACAATGTCATGTTTTTCATGAGTTTATTTAGTTTGATCTCTCCTTGCTTCCTCTTTACTTATGCAATCTATAACCTTGTTGTATGCACAGATCTTTGAGAAGAACCCGACAACGATCAAGAACTTTGGAATCTGGTTGAGGTACCAAAGCAGAACTGGATACCACAACATGTACAAGGAGTACCGTGACACCACTCTTAACGGAGCTGTGGAACAGATGTACACAGAGATGGCTTCGCGTCACCGTGTCAGATTCCCTTGTATCCAGATCATTAAGACAGCCACTGTCCCAGCTAAGTTGTGCAAGAGAGAGAGCACCAAACAGTTCCACAACAGCAAGATCAAGTTCCCATTGGTGTTCCGCAAGGTGAGACCACCAAGCAGAAAGCTGAAGACGACTTACAAGGCTTCCAAACCCAACTTGTTCATGTAAAACGTCTCTGATTGACTCTTTTTGTGGGGTAGAATCTATGATGAAGTTGTGCTCTATCTGCTGTTTTGGATTTTCTGGGATATTTTTGTTTATCGATCTCTTTTTAGGTGTACTCATGAAACTCAGGTCAACCTTTTCTGGATATTATGCGTTTCCTGCTTATGAAATCTGGTTTCCTTGTTTCTTAATTCCAATAGTGTGGTATACTATCATAGTTACAAGAGTACTTCATAAGTTGTAAGCACACATAATTAAACAAACCAATTCTTATCAAGCTAAACAAATTATGTGATTGGTAAGTAGGGATACAATTTTGACCACAATTACATGGGTGGGCATTTCAGTCATTTAGAGCACCGCTGAGGAAAAGGAAAATATTACTTCTTACATATGTCGAGCAACAGAGGTTCTTACTCACTTATTGGGGAATCTTTTTAAGAATAAGCTCTTACAATATCTCCAACAGATTTTTTAGAAGTAATTTTTAACTATTTAAAAATTAAAAAATTGAAAATTTATGGGAAAGTAAAATGTGTTTTTTTATTTAAGAATTTTGAGAATTTTTTAAACAAACTATAAAACCTCATTTGCATAATTGTTAATTTTTAAGGTCTAATTCTTATGTTGCTAAAAAAAAAAGTCTAATTTTTATTAAAAAAATTTAAAAGTTAATTGCGTAAAATTTTCTAGTTAATTGTTATTATTAAAATAAGTAAATACTCTTGGTATCTTGAAGTACTTTTAGAGCATCTCTATTCCTAAAAATCTCTAATGAAGTTTTAAAATTATTTTTAGTTTAAATGATAGATTAAAAACTCTTAATTGGTTTTTAAGTTTTGTAGGGTTGTAATGGTAGAATCTCACATAGAGTTCCTACTCAAATGAGAGATGAAATCATTAGAAATTTTCTTCTTACTCAAATCATTACTCAAATTACAATTATATTTTTTCAAGTTGGATTTATTTACGACATAGAAAACACACAAACAAATGAAAATCACATGGCCTATCACTTAACACTACAAAAATTGTTAATGATTTGGTCATAGCAGAATCAACGAACTACGTCGATATAAAGGGTCTTTGCTTTAGAGGTCTTGAGCCATGTCTGAGAGGGCATTTATTGTATTACTTGCCACATCCAGAAGATGCAAGTATTCATCCGCACCATCTACAGGTCGCTGAATACAAAAAAATTGAAAAGATATGAGTTCTTTATTTTTATCACTAGATGTGATAGAGATATGCTTAGCTACACTCCAATATTTCTACATATTCAAATGACAATGTAAAATGCGAGTCTAAAGATACGAATTTGACTCAAACGGCCGCGATATAATAGAGTCCAGGATTTTGATAATTGATCTCACTCGAGTCTTCAACTAACTCCTAAAGGGAGACAAATGTACTCAAAAGAATCTGGCGTAGACAGGAAGTCTTACCCTATCTGTTTCAGCTAAGAACTTGCAGATCTTTGCCTTTTCCGTGCTTGTAATGTCATTGTCAGCCTCCACAACTATATCAAATAACTGAAAGATGATTTTATAAAAGGTGGTTATAGCCATATTGCACGACTTAAAAAAGCAAAAAATAAGCAAGAGAAATAGATAACCTGATTAATGATTTGAGATGCAAGATATCGTTCTGCAACTATATTATCCACTTTCTTGTTTGCAATATCAAACTCACCACTTTTGCATGTAGAAAATAGTTTATTGACTACCTCTGAAGGAACTACCTGATAGGTTTGTAAAACATCCCAAGTAACCATCATGAAGTCTGATTGGGTTGAACATACCATGCACTTATCCAAATCCGGTTTAAACGTCATCCTTACCCCAGATACATCGAGTAAATTCATAGAATGACTGGTTCACATATCTATAGTCAATTTTTCCACTAACAAATCTTTCAGATAGTTATATCTTACTTGCATAAAAAATAACAAATCAAAGTTACAAAAGTGGCCAGAATCGGTGGGTCTTAGTTCTCATCCACAAATTGTTCTTTGTTATGAAATGAGTTAATTCAGCGGGTAGCTCACTATGACATGAACCAGAATACAACAAAATCGTCAACAAATAGGTTCATAGCCTAGAGTTTCAGTTTCAACCACAAATTCAGTGTTTATCCATTATAAAGCTTTAGTGACGCAAATTGGGGATTATAAAGCTTTAGTAACGCAAATGCATAAAAGTCTCTGAGATTGCATATCGTGCAAATGCATAAAATCGAGATAAACCTGACTTTATGCTAACAGAAAGTACTTCTGATGCACTAGACTTGGCAAAATCATCATAATGTGTGGTATCTCCTCTTATCTAACCACGACAAGATCAAAAATCCAACTTTAAGAATGTGTCAACAACAAAAGGCAAACACTTTCTGATGTTTGAAGAAGTCAAATGAAGAGAAATACAATTAGATGAGAATTGTTTAGAACAAGAATCATTACCACAACGCCTATACATAACACGACATGAAATTTTCTTGATTGCCCGAGATATTCTGCAAGAATCATTACCTATCCAATGCTCCCATTACCTATCCACAGCGCCTATCCAATGCTCCCATTTTCTCCAATCTGAAACAAGAATCAGAGAGTTAAACTGAATCAAACACAAACACAGAGCAAACAAGAAAAACTAAAACAAGTAATTACACATAAATTCATACATAAACAATTGCTAATCCTAAATCCAATCATTTCAATTGGATCCACAAGTTGCTGAGTCTATATCTAAAACAGATGAGTTCTTCAATTGGGATATCAATCAAGAAATCAAATCCAAGCTAAATGCATTAGTACGAAGAAAAAATGGCAACTTTGAGAAACTCTATAAGCTAGAGCTCATTATCCAACCCATTAACAGATACGCAACATATCAAATTCAATTGTGACTCAAAAGCAAACTTGTGAATGAGAGCGAAAAAGGAAAACCTTCGGAGGACTCACCCGGTTCTCGAAAACTCCGGTCTCGGATTCCACTACTCGTCAACGATATGAAAGACTTCAGACCCTCGAGATGATGATCCTCGGAGGATTTGCTGGTTGTTCCATATCAAGATGAAGATCCTCTCATGAATCGCCAAAGAAAGCCGAGAGACAATTTCTTTTTTGAAACCCCAAACAAATGAAAAGGCAAAACATGAAGCAAGTCTTCTTTTTTCAACATGAAACTCAACACCAAATTAGATGGTGCCATGTCAGCGATTCCGAGGGTTTCTTTAATTTCTATATTAAGGGAGAGTTCTTAGAATTCTAATATCACTTTTATTTTTTTAATTACCTATAATCACTAACAAACTCTCTAAGCCCTCAACGGAGGTGCTCTTGCTCTCTTAGTCACTCTTAGTCAACGTCAAGACAGCGACAGAAGAACACGAACTCAAGTCTCTCGGCAATGGCTTCACATGACCATGACCACCATCATCAACACGATCACGAGCATAGCCATGAGTTCGGTTTTTCCTTACTCTCCGTAAAGTATTGATCTTTCTGTGGTTTGTTCTCCACCATCCATTACTAATTCTTTCTGTCTTAATCTGTAAAGTAGGAATTCGGACAGTAAGACGTCGTGGGTTGGGAAAGATGGGAAGGTGTTCCATAGCCACGATGGACTCGCACCGCACTCACACGAACCCATCTACTCTCCTGGCTACTTCAGCCGCCGAGCTCCTCCGCTTAACGACCGTAACTTCTCTGAGAGAGCTTTTACTGTTGGTATTGGTGGTCCCGTAGGTACGGGGTATGTTGTCTGATCAGATTTGACTTTTGATTTTACATTTGGTAACATAACAAATAAGAATCTACGGATTAGCCATCGAATCTATGATACTATTTTTAGATTGATCCATGTTCTTGATTACAAATTGTAAACTTCTGCTCAAGAGTCTCAAACTTTTTGTCTAATCTCCATCGAATTTTGTTTTTGTTCACTTAGGAAAACGGCATTGATGCTTGCGCTTTGTAGATTCTTGAGAGACACATATAGTCTTGCTGCTGTGAGTATTATTATCAGCGGCAAATCTTTCTGATTTTATCTTGTTTCCTTGATCTTCACTGCATTATACATGTAAACATTGTAGGTGACAAATGACATATTCACAAAAGAAGATGGTGAGTTTCTGGTGAAGAATGGAGCTCTTCCTGAGGAAAGGATCAGGGCTGTTGAAACTGGTGGATGTCCACATGCTGCGATCCGTGAAGATATCAGTATCAATTTGGGTCCGCTTGAGGAGTTATCTAACATGTTCAAGGCTGATTTGCTTCTTTGTGAATCTGGTGGAGGTTGACATTTCTTTTCCTCACTTCTTGATAGTTAGGATCCGCACCATATAAATGTTTTTGTTTCCCGAGTATCCGCTGAGCTTGTATTGGATTTGTTCTGTGTTTGCAGATAATTTAGCTGCTAATTTTAGCAGAGAACTAGCCGACTATATCATCTACATCATCGATGTATCGGCTGGTGATAAAATACCTCGTAAAGGCGGCCCTGGAATCACTCAAGCTGACCTTCTGGTGCACAAATTTTTGACTTGCAACCTTTGAAAAAAAATCAGGTATATAGTTATGTGAGGGAGTATCTAATGGATTTGTTCAAACTGCAGGTGATAAACAAGACAGATCTTGCAGCAGCTGTTGGTGCAGACTTATCTGTCATGGAACGAGATGCACTACGTATGCGTGATGGAGGGCCATTTGTCTTTGCCCAGGTACGTTATCTTCGGAAGTATGATTCGTCGTCACTTTGCCAATGACCTTAGTTTTTACAAACGAGTGTTCTTTGTTACTAAACATTTCCAGGTGAAGCATGGGCTTGGGGTTGAGGAAATTGTGAACCATGTCATGCACTCATGGGAACATGCAACAGGGAAGAAACGCCAGTGATTGGTTCTTAAGACCCAAAATGAATGAGAGATACACTGATAGAACTCTCTCAAAGCTTATCGTCAACTTGGTTTTTGCGCAGAAGCTTATGTATCTTTGTTTGTTGTCCTCAAGACATAAGAGAAATAAGGGGTGTGTAGTAGAGAATGAGACTCATTACAGTGTGATTGATTTGTATTCTAGTTTAATGTCCTTTAACAGAAGCATAGAGGTCTTTGTAGGAACGTTTTGGAGCATCTGCACGAGCTACTATCTCCACAACCTTGAAAGATGATTCCTTATGAAGTAAAGCTTCCACTGCAACTTCTGCGACGTAGTCTCTTGAAATGCTCCCTTCATACAGAGTATCCTACAAAGACCAAGGTCAAATCTTTATCAGCTCCCAGCACAAATCAGATAAAACAAGTATCAAATGCTTTTTTTACCTCCGGTTCCATGACTACATTTCCTGTTGGAGAATCGTTTTTAAGACCACCGGGCCTTACTATTGTATAGTTGATGCCGGATCTTTTGATATACTTCTCGGCTTGAAGCTTTGCGACCAGAGTTAGCCCGAAGACATTGAGGAAGATGTAAGCTGGGTTCAGTATCTGCCCCATTGCAGCTCCATTCACCAAGATTGAACTAACCAGAACAAACCTTTCCACACCTTGTTTACGGCAAGCATCCACCAGATTCACTGTCCCGAAATTATCGACTTTCCAAGGAGCAAAAAGATCAAACCCGGGACTAAACCCAGTAGCACAAATCACAGCCTGAGAATCATCACCAATAACTTCAGCTAGCTTATCAGGACCTCCTGTTACGTCTGCTTTAACCTAGAAGATATCACAGAGCAGTTGTCGGAATTTGGTAATCAAAATCGTCGAATTAAGACACAAGAACATACGATTTGAAGAGACAGGTCGTCTTTGAAAAATGTTTTTGCTTTCTCTACATCACGAACACCAGCTTTGACGGCAAAGCCACGGGCCAATAACTGCTCCACAATCTTCTTCCCCGTTTTTCCAGTAGCTCCAGCCACAAACACCTTCTTCGTCTTAACTGCGTTATCTTCGCTACTTGCTTCACCTCTTTCCATCTGTGACACAAGCAAAGCCAATTTCAGAATTACGGAAATCTTCATTTACCAAATAAATAATGAGAGAATCAAACGGAATCGAACCTTGATTGAGCTGAAGGAGCGGAAAGAGTTGTTCTTGGGGACGAAGAGGCAAGACTGAGACAAGAAGACAGCTGAGGAATGTCTGAGAAGCAAAGATGTTGCCATCGATGTGTGTTAATTAGACATCAGTCCTCTTCCACAAACGTTAACTTGTAAAATTGTAAACTTCTTTATTTTATTTTGTTGATTGTATCATGCCACGTGACAAAAGTTTTTGGGCCCACAATCTATTTGACCTCATGCAAATTACGAAAAAACCCCAAGAGGCAACGATTGCGAGAAAGTGGCGAGGAAATGTTAGGTGGAGAGTGAGAGAAAGAGAGAATGACGAAGAAAGCTCCAAAGTCAGGGTTATCGCGGCCTTTGTCTCCGTCTTGCAGTGGAGGTTCTAGTCGGTAAGTTTTGTGTATTGGTGTAGATAGGTTAAAGAACAAACAAGTCTGGCTTTTTAGCTGGTTTTGCTTCGTTCTCTCTGTTTAGGGTTTAAGAATTCTGCTTGCTCTCTCTGGTGATTACTGATTTAGTATTTAGGTAGGGAACAGGATCAAACTGGAATGGAATTTATGAAGCTTATGCTGTTTAACGAAAATGGGTGAGAAGAAGTAACAGAGAGATTACTGTTAGTTGTTAATTGTAGTTCTGAAACCTTGTAGGAACTTAGACTTGGCTGTGAAATCAAGTGAAAAAGCAAGGAGGTCTACAAGACTGAGACTTCAGCCTTTGAAAAAGCCAAAGACAAACCTGAAGCAGAAGAAACCTGACAAACTCCATTCGAAGATGCCTAAGAAACCTCCAACTGCTTTCTTCTATTTCTTGTACAAACCCTTCCTCATATCTTTGCAAATAGTTTTCTCAACATAAATTCTCAGCTGACTGCCTAGTGTCCCCTTAAGGGAAAATTTATCTGCATTTTGCCGTTGGTTGTTAGGATGAGATTAGTTTTGTTGTTATGTACTCTGGTTGCCTTGGAAGAGATACACGAACAAAAATCTGTTGTATGCATTTACCTCTTTCCTCATATTGCCTTATCTTTTGATTCCCAAGGGATGATTTCCGGAAGCAGCATCAAGAGGAGAATCCGGAGGTCAAGTCCATGCGTGAGGTTGTACAGAATTAACTTTTGGCAGGATAAAGTACACAAGGTCACTATTATATCAACTTTGATTCTATTGCTGAATTTCGTTTTTCTGTTCTACTTTCTATCTAGATTGGGAAGTCATGTGGAGAGAAATGGAAAACAATGAAATTCGAGGTAACAAGAGTCTACTCTTTTGTCTTGTTTACTTTGTTGTGTCTTAGAGTCGTTAACCGACTATCTCTACCATCCTTCAAGATGACCCTCAATAACGTTCTTTCAATCATAGTCAAATGTATGGAATCTGAAACTTGGATAATAAGTTATGATCGCTTAGGCAATGAATTAGATTCATGTTAGCGTATATAGCGGTTGAATAAATATGCTTCTTATCTGAATCAACTGCTGTCTAATTGTAGTTCACATTTGGTAGTTTTCTGGTTCTTTTTGGCCAGCAATAGCTCATTCTTTATCTTCTTTCTGTTGATGTTCGATTGGTATTTCATATCAGAAAACATGAGATTTTTGTGGTTGAGACCTCGAAGGAAGTGTTTTACTCCTAGCTTGTTTGTTCCTCTACTGTTTTGTAGGAAAAGGTAAAGTATTATGATATAGCCACGGAGAAGAGGGAAGAGTTTCAGCGAGCAAAGACAGCATATACCAAGAAAATGGTACCCTTATTTTTTTCCACTTTGCTTATTATTTATTAACCACAGTGTCCCACTTATGTGATGGTAAAACATTAGTCTGAGATTTTCATTGTACTATTTATCTATGCAGGAATCAGGTGAATATTATGAATCAGAGACCGACTCTGATTATTCTGAATAGATCACATTTTAGTTTTTACCGCATTAGGAAAACATTGTTCTAAGCCATTTAGGATGAGTTTGTATATCAGTAGTGACATTTAGAAGTTTCTGTTTCGTGGAGATAATTTTCTCCCTAAAACTCATTCTTCTGTGGACTACCCTTGAAGATATCAATGAGTACCAACCAGTGTCATGAGTTTTGGCAAAGGTTTTACCCTTTCTTTTTATTGTTTCGATTCTATTTGAAAAGACTTCAGACTGGCGAAAAAGATGTTCAAGTTTTAGTAAGTCCATTTGAGATCAATACAGCTAAATTACCAGGTACGTTTGAATTTCTCAGTTGCATTCATTTGATATTAAAATGAAAGTAACACCTCATAGATGATTACACTTCTACACCAACAGTATCTTTTATTTGTTAGCAACTTATGTAGGCTGATACAAAAATAGAATGTAACTTCGACAAGTCTGTCTACTTATCCCTGGAGAGAAGCAAGAGAGAAGACGAAGCCTGGATGTGATAGGCTTGACCTTGGATTTTACTGTGGACTGTCTGCAACTTATCTTTGTATATTGAGTTCACTGAGCGTAAGCTTCTCAATGGGCGTCTTGAATCGCTCATTCTCAACAGATTCAAGCGTCTCCTGAGCCTTCTCTCCTTGTTTCTTCTCAGTTCCAATCTCTTGGTTAAGCAAATCAAGACGTTCATTCATCTTCTTCAGTTGAGGTCTATCTTTACCTCTTCCTTCTTCATCTCCACTGTCCGAATCATAACATTCCCTCATGAATCGCTCTGCAACAAAATCAAGATTCGGTTTTCCGTAGGAGAAAGGCTTTACCCCCTGGTGAAAAGACAACAATACCCAACTCAGCGTTGCAGAGCGTGGCTAACTCTCTCGCCTTCTTGAACAAACCAGTCCTCCGTTTTGAAAAGGTAACCTGTCTTGTGTTCATGTCCTGAACCATCTCCATCTTGATCTTTCTTCGACCCATCTTGTTTGCTAAACGATATGAATAAGAGACGAAGTGAATTGTATTGTACTCCTCTATTATTAGTAAGGGAGGTGTACAATTTCCATTGAACCTAACAACAGTATCATATATGCTACATAAGTGCAGATTTAGCAAGTTTTTAACTGAAAATCTTGTATGTCCTTATTAGTGCGTTGAATAGTTTCTAAAAGTGTATTCAAACATCTATTTGAGTTTTAATTATTTTTTTATTCCTATTGCACCTACAACCATGGCTCTAACAACATACACAAAAGATGAGATTCATTGCCTTATAAAGAATTGAATGCTATTCAAATTTAGTATTTTTTATTTAATTGAAAGAAATTCAAATTTAGAAGTTAATTTGTGGTTGCTATTTTTAAAATTAGTTTTATATTATGGTAGTTATTTCCGTATTGATTTTCTTTTCGTAGACCGTTCATTGAGGTTCAGACAATTTTCATGACTAACACACCTCAATAAAGCTCAATATCTTGAAAGGCCGATGGATAAGAGAAAACGGTGACCAATACAACTTTGTTGAGCCAGATTACCAAACTCCCAAAACAATATAACATTGCTGAAGAAGGCTGATAATATTCCACAATTATTTGAAATTTATCACTCTTCTCTGGAAGTACCACAGAGGTTATATTATGACCTTGTTGGAGAATCGAATGAGATCTATTATCACTATGTAGATGTGCTTAAATAACAAAGTGTTGGATTGGAATGTAAATGTGCGACTATCACGGATTATTTGGTGTCATTTATGTTCCTTGAACCGTACTGTTTTGTGTGAACACCGAATTAGATCTTAGGAATGTTTTTGCACATAAGTAACTTCTAAGAGCAACGGTTTTTTGTTTAGGATCTCTTAGCATTATTTAATTAATATATTAGAGAAAATGTGAGGTAAGATATGTATATGTGTTTTGTGTTTTTAAGTGTGATTATTGGTAGTCTTTTAGGTGGGTTTCCTAAAAATAAATAAAAAATAAAAAAAATTTAGATAACTTAATTAGTATTACAAATTTAAAATTACAAAACACATTATTATATTAAATAAATAATCTTAAACTTACAACAATTTAATCTTGATTAGGGGAGAATTTAGTCCATATATGCTCGACCAAATCGTGTTTCAATTGTTCATGTGTAGTACGATCTCGAATTCGAGTTCTAGTAGACATCATATCGACGAGATTTGAAGGCATATCAATAGAATATGTGAAATCGACCATTGTACTTCTAGAAGATTTCGGCTCTATGAATTCGTTGAGATAATGCTGAGTATACATGTGTCGTTCGTCTTCTACTATCATATTGTGGAGTATAATACATGCTCGCATAATTTTTCCATTTTTCGCCTTATCCCAAATTAGAGATGAATTTTTAACAATGACAAATCGGGCTTGCAAAACTCCAAAAGCACGCTCGACATCTTTACGGCAAACTTCTTGGTGGGTTGCAAATAAAGATGCTTTCTCACTTTGTGGAAGTGGGATAGATTGGATAAAGGAAGCCCATTTTGGATAAATTCCATCAGTGAGATAGTAACCGAAACGATATTCGTTCCCAATTACTACATACCTAACCCTCGGTGCTCGACCTTGCAATATGTCATCAAATACCGGAGAACGATCAAGAATATTTATATCATTTAGAGATCTCGGAGGCCCAAAAAACGCGTGCCATATCCAAAGATCTTGGGAAGCAACTGCCTCTAAAACGATCGTTGGTTTACCGGAACCCCGAATATATTGCCATTTCCAAGCGGTGGGGCAGTTCTTCCACTCCCAATGCATGCAATCGATGCTTCCCATCATGCCGGGAAATCCTCTCATATCTCCAATAATGAGTAGCCTTTGAAGATCTTCTGCGGTGGGTTTTCTCAGGTACTCATCTCCAAAGCAAGAAATGATTTCATCGACAAAATATTCCATGCACTTCATGGAAGTGGTTTCACCAATTCGGAGATATTCGTCAACTGCATCAGCCGCGCATCCATATGCGAGGATACGAATTGATGCAGTACATTTTTGTAGTCCAGAGAAACCGTACCTTCCGGTTGCATCTCTTCGTTGTTGAAAGAAAGGAATTTCAGTTGATAGCCGATCAACAATATGAATGAATAATGGCTTATTCATTCGAAAGCGACGTCGGAATATATTATGCGGGAAAGTTGCATTTTCAGCAAAATATACGTTCCATAACTTGATGTGTCCTTCTTCATGGTGTCTTTCAATATGAATTCTTTTTTCTTCTCGGTTTTGGAGCTGCTATAGGATCATTGTAAGAATACAATGAAGTATCCAATTCTTCGTAGAAAAGATTATCGAATTCCTCATTCAATGCTTCATCTAACTCATCACGGGAAGACGATGCCATATCCAATATTGCACTTTGTAAAAGAGTGATTTCTAATTAAATAGATAGTAAGAAAGAGTGTTTTTTAATATTTGTTCGAATGAGATAAATGACTACAACATACTTCTTATTTATAACAAGTACTTGAGCCCGTGACTACAACAAGTACTTGAGCCTGTGAAACAAAATTTGTCCTCTTTTAAAAATTATGTTCGTGACTTCAACAATTATGTCAGTGGCTACATTATAGTTCTCAATGAAATGTGTCCGTTATTGTGTATGTGACACAATTATGTCCGTGACTAAATTATGTATGTGACTACATTAGTCACTTGCCAAGTTTCATTAGTAATATCCAATAAATCATTATTGTAATAATAAATTAATTTGTATAGAAGACAACAAATCAATTAAGGATAACCCACAAATATTGTGAATTTTTACATATAATTTTTTTATAATAAAGGGTCAGTTACAAACTTACAATTACTCATAAATACAAATAAAGGCAAGAGACTTGAACCTACTGACAATAACACCCAAAAGGTAAAGTTCATAGAGTTGGCGGTAATCAGATTTTTATGCTAATTAAGTTATTATTGTAAAGGTAAAGTTCATATAGTGGCCAGTCTATTCGTGTCTATATGAGTGAGCTGCTTCTCTCAACTTCTAGCCTTCTTCTCACTTCTACAAATCCTGAAACTGAAAATAGATTCAAACATAAATGACAACAGACATATTCAAACAAACCAACTCAAAATTAATTCAAAGCAAAAGATTCATAACAAACCAGACTAACTCAAAATAGATTCAAAGCAAAAGATTCATAACACATACATTAATAGATGTCCAAAGACTAACTGAAACAGACTCTGAAACAAACTCAAACTCAAGTACAGAGCAAAATCTCTCTAATTAGCTTGAGTTTTAATTCTTCTTCAAGTTCAGATAATGGCTCAGTTTTAGATAGGATACACTCAAGCAATTTCTTGTTCGTTAATTTTTCCTTCAACGCATGCTCTTGTTGTTTTAAGGCAAAGTCCTTTTGCCTTACTTCCCACAAATTCTTAATCCGTTCCAAAGCTTGATCTCCACCTTCAGCATCTTCCGAAGACCTTTTGCCTTTCCTCTTGGCAGCCTTAACTCCTTGTAGACGAGATTTAGACTCTCCTTCACTGTGGGAAGCTTCAGATTCACTCATTCGTCCCTTTTTATTCTCTGTTTCTTTGGTAGACATGAGAGCACACCACTTCTGGTCATGTCTCAAAGCTCTCCATGCATGCTCCATGTTAAACTTCTTCTTGTAATCAGACTCATAGATTTGATATGCTAGCTTTGTCTGATCATCATCATTCATACCACTAGCCATCTGATTTGTTGCAGCTTGATGAGATCCAACAAACTTGCAACAAATCTCATTTACCTTTGACCATCTTTGTTTACATTGCATTGGCCCTCTCTTTTTCAAAGCAGAAGTATTCAGACTTGCAGCAAAATAGTCTGCAATCCGCTTCCAAAATGCATCACCTCTTTGCTCATTACCTATAATAACATCTTTGCTAGTGTTTAACCAAGCAGATATCAAGACCAAATCTTCTTGCACTGTCCAAGCAATCTGCTTGATTACTTTGGAGGTTTCTATTTAGGTACTGAAGAGAGGGAATGAATCTGATGTAGGCGTTTCAGATGAATTTGGTTGCGGGAATTGGTAAGACTGCTGGGAGCTTAAAAGCTCCAAGAAGCCAGCAGCAGATGTAGGGAACTGATTCATTTTGGCTGAGGTTATGGAGTTGTTTGGATAAAGATTAGGTTGTGATATAAGTTAATTTTATAGATAATAGGTTAGCATTTAACTGGAGTTAACTCTATAAAGCATTTAACACACTCACATATATACTTAGTTCCTAACACACCTACATATATACTTCTTATCAAGTTTTCTAAACCAGAATCAATAATCATACACTTAATTCTCCACAGGAAACCAACTAGCATATGTAGCCAAGACAGAAGACTAATCATATTCACCCTAGAATACAACATATACTGAAACAAAAACACATTGAAGACATGCCTAAGAATAACTTATAAAAAGCATATGGTACAGAAATACATACCTCCTTTGTCGTCAAGCATTTTGATAGTTTCCAAAGAAACAATTGAGGATCAATTATCAATTCTTCAAATCTTAAAAAACAAAAACTTGTAGGGAAAAGAAACTTATAAAAAGCATGTCCACTAATATCTTAACTCTTATTCATCATCTTTAATGTCATATGTTTTTTACATTATTCAAAATTACCTTCAAAATGTGCTTGGCGGATCTGACAGTAATCTCATTTAAACAAAGATCCCACAAATGCGGCAAATGCTTCACCCCATTTACAACATGGTCATGTACCACTACTACTGTTAATAAAGTCAAATGTAACGATAGCTAGCAAAATGATAGGGACCGGTTCAAACTTACTTTTCCGATGTAACAAACATTAACACCATGAGCATGGTGTGCTTCAGTCAAAGTCTGTCCATCCATTGGAGAAACTTCGAGAGTGCAAAGATCTTCAATAAATTTTGGAAGGACCACGTCCACAAGGTATGAGCTAACTTTCTTCACACTTTCTTCATCAACAACTATCTCCTGTTTAATCCAACAAAAAGGATCCAATAAGTTAAATAAAAATTATGAGATCTGAATACATATCATCTAAAAGCAACATAGCCTACCTCTTGATTGCCACCTAATGTGAAGTCGGTGAAGACATTGGGGTTAAATGTTATTTCATCACATGATTTGAAACTTTCAGAAGATCCGGTTGCAGAATCTTCAGTGGTGGTAATTTGCTTTTCTGAAGTAGTTTTCTGTACATAACACACATATATCAGCAATTACAGTTTCTCCTAGCTCATATACAACTATCCTCAGACATTTTTATTCAATAGTAGAAGCCATGATGGGAGAGAATCTCAAAGCAAAAATAGTAGAGGAATAAAACACCCAGTCCAATTTCATAACTAAGTAAAATTGTTATTTCCGTCATTGCTACAAAGGCGACTCCTATTTGATATTGTGTATGTCTGCTTTCTCCCTTGACAAAAATTCTACGTTTATGAAAGCTGATAGTTAGACACAGCACGCCCAAATAAGCTAGTAGCAGCTGATATGCATAATATATAGGGTATACCAAACAGAGGTGAAATGCTTAAATATCAGCATATAAACCCTACTTGAAATAAAAATGTTAACCAGTACTAAGAACGATTAATGTACATATCTATCAGGATCAAAAAGGGGAACACATACCTGATCAAAAATTGAGGCCCTATTTTCCTCTACGAGATAGCTATACTTGCCTCAGATATCTTTGATCGACCTCCAATTACGCGGTTTTGGCCATCGATTTCACAGCTCTCCCTTTTGCATGTCTTCTCCATGCGTTTGTCCACAAACGCCGGAAAAATATGGTTACGAGTCAGATTACAGCCGTTCTCTTTCCGGGGATTCAGTCACCGGCTTCATTCAGGCAAAAACAACACGGCAAA
The DNA here is from genome assembly GCA_023374145.1 of Lepidium sativum. Lineage (NCBI taxonomy): Eukaryota > Viridiplantae > Streptophyta > Magnoliopsida > Brassicales > Brassicaceae > Lepidium > Lepidium sativum. The sequence continues at coordinate 59,915 of JAKUCM010001670.1, forward strand.
TATAGATTCGTCGCCGGATTTCGTTGAATCTATAGATCGAGAGAGAAGAGAGAGTTTGTCACGAGAAAGAGAGAGAAAATCAAGCAGGAAATGAGAGTTTTTTTTTAGGATTTTAATTTTTTTTTCTTCGATCCACTAACGTGCTGACACGTGTCGTCTCTAATTTGCCAAAAACGTTTCTTGATTAAGAAACGATCCTTCACTTATAACTCACTTTACCTTTACTTTTTATTATAATTTTAATGGTAGAGACCCATTACAACCCATCAATAATAGGTTGGTCTTAAAACGTCGATATCATAATAACTTTTTAAATATTTCACACTTACAAAGTAATTTACAACAGATAGAATCTCTACAACATTTCCGAGATTCAACAAACCCGATACATGCACAACTTAATCACAAATTTAAACTCACTTTCCGGGGACGAAGTTGGTAGCGAAGGCCCATGCGTTGTTGTTGACTGGATCAGCCAAATGGTCCGCAAGATTCTCCAATGGCCCCTTTCCGGTGACGATAGCTTGAACAAAGAATCCAAACATAGAGAACATAGCCAACCTTCCGTTCTTGATCTCTTTCACCTTCAGCTCCGAGAAAGCCTCTGGGTCCGTAGCGAGTCCCAATGGGTCGAAGCTGCCACCTGGGTACAGCAAGTCCTCTGCTTCTCCCAATGGACCATTTCCGGCGACTCTGTATCCCTCAACAGCTCCCATGAGGATCACTTGAGTAGCCCAAATAGCTAAAATGCTCTGAGCGTGGACTAAGCTAGGGTTGCCCAAGTAGTCCAATCCTCCCTCGCTGAAGATTTGTGAACCGGCCTTGAACCAAACTGACTCTCCGAATTTCACTCCGTTCCGAGCTAATAGCTCAGGGAAGACACAACCTAAGGCTCCAAGCATGGCCCATCTGCAGTGGATGACTTCTAGCTCACGGTTCCTAGCAAAAGTCTCAGGATCAGCAGATAGACCCGCAGTGTCCCACCCGTAGTCTCCGGGGAACTCTCCAGTGAGGTAGCTCGGAGGCTCACCGGAGAATGGACCTAAGTACTTGACTCGGTCGGATCCGTACCATGGACTACCAGATGGACCAGTGGGCTTCGTGGTTTTGCGCATGGTGACTCGGCCAGTGCCAAAGATTTCGGAGGCCACAGGAGATTGCTTCACGGCCTTACCGGCCAAAGAAGGAGAGGAGAGAGCCATTGTCGAGGCGGCCATTGCGGTTAGAGTATGGTGCAAGTAAAATGTTTTTAGTTGAATGACTTGTTAATGAATTGGATGGTTAGGTTACGGTGAAGTTTTTGGATATTTATAATGTGATAACAAATTATAAAAAATTGAAGATTTGATTTGCTATCTCAGAATATCATCAGTGTCTTGATTTCTACTGGTTGTTGGCATTTTGGAGCCTCGATATTTGCTGAGCTGGCATCAGTGGATCCCATTTAGATATAAGTGGATATCTCGTAGACTCTTAGCATATTAAAATACCCATTGAAATTATGCCACGTGTAAATCTGTCGTATTTCTGTCCGTTTCAATTTATGATTTTTATAGTCTCTGGTGTGTCCTAAATGGCCATGTGATAAAACAATCTAAACAACACATGAAACCAAAAACTTAGTTTGATGCATACCAACCACACTAATTGTTCTTCTTTCTTTCACCTCCAAATTGAATTATAAGAATGAAACATATGAAATTTCAATAACTCTAGACTTGTTCCAAACTTTCAAGTAGAGACTTTAGTATTCATAATATAATAAAGCATATAAAAGTGTAGAAAGATATTAAAAACTTATTCACTTTTCTTTTTTTGTCAATATATCTATTGTTTCACTTAATATAGTTTTAATTTGAATAACGCTCAAATCTAATTTTAAATAAAATAACCAAATAGGAAGAGATGCTGTGACTAACTGGTAAAATGGTATAATTCATTCGAATGAAATTTTAAGTCGAACAGTTTTATCAGTTAACTATATATCAAAAGATTATGATAATTTAATTTTATAAAATATTCAAAATTTATGTAATAACAATTTAAAGCCTTAGGTATTTATTTTAGATTTTTTAAAATTTAATACTTATTCAATAGGGTATGATATTATTAATTTCATTACTAAATTAATATATTACATTCTACCAAAATTTGTTAGATTTCATGGTTACTTTTTGAATATAAGTAATTCTACAAGATTCCACATAAAAATATTAAAAAATCCGCTAAATTGGACATTCAACATAATTTTGTAGTTACTATTTACACCTACTTATTTTGGCTCGAATTCAGTTTAACTCGAGTTCCAATATTTAATCTGGTATATGAGTCTAGCACTAATGGTTGAACTTACTATCCTTTTTTGTCAACAAAAGAAAATGGTTGAACTCACTATCTAAGGCATATTAAATAGAGTTACTATATGAATTGAATTTTGTCGATCTAATAATTAAATATTTTTTTGCTAGATTCCACATTCAACATAATTTATCTATTACCATTCGATTTTAATTAATTTCGCAAGATTGCGCATAAAAAATAAAATAAAATTTTGCTAGATTTGTATTCAATACAATTCTGCCGTTATTATTTACCCCCCACAATAGTTAAAAATTCTGAAATGGAATTTTATTTTATTTTTGTGTGTGCTCAAAAAGTTTAGAATTATTTTTAATATTTCCTTTTTATAATTGAAACAAGTTGGCATTTATTTTTGGATATTTACTAAAAGTTTAAGTATCTTCATAGCAGAAAGAATCTCGCAAAAGCTTGTGGACTAAAGAGAGACACATAGAGGATTAAGATAAGGACAAACCCAAAATCTCGAGAACCAATCAGTAAAGAGATACAGATACTTCACAGATAACAAACCTTACTCCTAAGACTCCTATAAAGTCGATCTATACCCCAACCATTTTCAATCACTCTCACCAGTCACAACAAAAAAAAAACAGAAAAAAAGAAAGGAAAAAAGATTGTAATGGCTGCTTCAACAATGGCTCTGTCCTCCCCTGCCTTCGCCGGAAAGGCCGTCAAGCTTTCTCCAGCAGCATCAGAAGTCACCGGAAGTGGCCGTGTGACAATGAGGAAGACTGTCGCCAAGCCAAAGGGCCCATCAGGTAGCCCATGGTACGGATCAGACAGAGTCAAGTACTTGGGTCCATTCTCAGGCGAGCCACCGAGCTACCTTACCGGAGAGTTCCCAGGTGACTACGGATGGGACACCGCTGGTCTATCCGCCGACCCAGAGACCTTCGCCAGAAACCGTGAGCTAGAAGTTATCCACAGCAGATGGGCCATGCTTGGAGCTCTAGGCTGCGTTTTCCCTGAGCTATTGGCTAGGAATGGAGTGAAGTTCGGAGAAGCCGTTTGGTTCAAGGCTGGCTCACAGATCTTTAGCGAAGGAGGATTGGACTACTTGGGCAACCCAAGCTTGGTTCACGCTCAGAGCATCTTAGCCATTTGGGCTACTCAGGTTATTCTTATGGGAGCTGTTGAAGGCTACAGAGTTGCCGGAGATGGTCCATTGGGAGAGGCCGAAGACTTGCTTTACCCAGGTGGCAGCTTCGACCCATTGGGTCTTGCTAACGACCCAGAGGCTTTCGCTGAGTTGAAGGTTAAGGAGCTCAAGAACGGAAGGTTGGCTATGTTCTCTATGTTTGGATTCTTCGTTCAAGCCATCGTCACCGGAAAGGGACCATTGGAGAACCTTGCCGACCATTTGGCTGATCCAGTCAACAACAACGCATGGGCCTTCGCCACTAACTTTGTCCCCGGAAAGTGAGCGATAAAAGCTTATTATGTGAGTGAGAGCAGAGAAAGAGAGTTTGTTTGTGGTCTTTTCTATGTACATTTATGAAATTTCCTTTGTGCAATCTTTTTATGATTTTATCAGAAATCGAACCTCTTTTTCTCAACTGTGTTGGTGTTACATATCTGTAGACTCAGTTGAATTGAATGATTCATTCTTATAAGATCCGAGCAATTGCAGATGATATATGTTCTGTTTTTGGACATTATGAAAAATTCGGAGCGATCAGAAGGAAAATTAAACTATATATTGGAAAATTACTCCAAAATTACAACAGATATAAAAAAGAAAATGAACAAAAGTTGTCTTAAGATGATGCCGACCACATGCTACAAGATACTTCACTTTAAGCCATTTCCTGAAACTTCTCTGGTTCTAATTATCCAGGAGATGCTTCACATGGCAACCTTCAATGAAAACTGATGATTGAAAACAAATGCTTATTGTTGATATGAGTGTGTTGTAACTATCTTAGCAAGTTTGACATAGAGACTTCTGTGCAGCTTAGGCTCATGATTTCCACAGGTTTAGAATCCCTCCTGTAAATATAAACGGTAGGGTGTTAATCGTGATTTGTATCTCTTTCTAACCAAGCATTTCAATATCAACAATGGCTGCATTGGACCAGGAGGAGTGAAAGGACCTTACATGGTTAGTGTGGGATCAGGAGAAGAATAACAGCAGTTAAATATAAACAAAATGAGATAGCAGCTCCAGCTAGGACATTGTGGAGCAGCCTCTTGTCGTCTTTTGTGGGTATGAAAACAGACTTTAACGTATTGGTAAGCTCGAAAAGTCGGTGAGACACCTGAAGAGGATAGATCAAGGAAAAAAAGATAATTTACATAATGTAGACAGCGAGTAAAGGGTTTCTTCATGGATTTTACTATTGCTTTACCAAGACATAGATGGCCGTGGTGAGCATGAAGTTGAGCATTGGGTATTCCGGAATGATGCATAATAGCCACTTAGGTTGTCCATTAGGCACATCCGATCTGTAGCACATGTAATTTGTAGTCAGAAACGATTCATAAATCCTTGGAACAAATGGTTTTCTTGGCTACTTAAATAGGATAAAGGAAACAGTTTCTTGCCAACCTTAACCAGATGTGAAATTGAGAAATATAGGTCTCCAGAGTAATCTTGCCGAGCCATCTAGGGAGATCATGACAGTTGTGTCCCATTAGAGATATGTTCAGAAATGAACAGAAAGCTTAGTTGAAATAGAACAAGAGTGAGAAACATACGCAAATAGTGTAAGGGAGTAATTTCGCAACTGCTGTGTTGAATTTCGCAGACAGATGTAGACACTGAGACAGCAGAATCAAAGCTAAAATCAGATTCCAGATAGGAAGACTATATCAAGGTTTGACGATTTGGGTGAAGAAAAGGACTTTGATACTAACGTTATTGGAATCCATGATGTGTAGGGATGATATTTGTTGTATGTAACCTTGTCAAGCTTGTAGATGTATTCATACCATAGGTAACCGACCTGAACAATATAAGGAACAAAACTTGGCAATCAGAATGATATCAAATACATCAGATCCATAGGCCTGAGAGAAGTCAAACTCACAAATGAGGAAATTGTAATTATGCTTGTCTTGATTGACATCCTTCTCTTGGTATCACACTCTTCCAATTTCTCCATCCATCTTTCTACCTGAGGTCAGAATGTTGAAAGTATTTTAAAGGAGGGTGTCACTGGAAGATATGAATTACAAGACTACCATAGGTTCGAAAGTTACAGTGGGATGGAAATAGGCATAGATCATTCCAATGATCCATATGTAGCGGTCAAGTCCTGATCTGAAATGCCATTCATGTAGAAGAGGTAAATTTGGCTTAGCTGGATCAGTGTATCCTGCAGTTGATTACGGCCAGAGCCCATATATTAGTCAACATACAAAAATACAATGTCCAAGTGGCCTCCAAACATTGCAATTAAAAGATTTTTTAGAATCAAACAGATATGTAGTCAACCATGTCAAAATCAGTATAAGAATGAAACTAACCCAGTAAGAATGTTAGAGGACTCCAGAAAATCTCAAAAACTCCTGGAATCTCCCACATCAGGATAACCACAAGAAAGCATGAAGCAATCTTCAAAGCCATAACTGATGGTATTTCGTTATAGCGACTGAAGATACCAAGGGCTCCATAGACCATTAGGGTGAACAGAGTGTGCATTGGACAAATGTAGTATAACATATAATCATTATTGAGAATAATGCAGCTGAACGCCACGAATAAGTTAAGACGCCACATCATCTGAAAAAGTAAAAAAATTTCATGAGCATCTGAGTTATCGAATGAGACATATGCTTTACAGAAGCATATATCCTCGTAAACTAATGTACTGTGGATATTGAAACTGTCAATGTGACCTGAGTGAATCTTGCTAGGGAGAAATCCTTTCTGATATAGTAATAAGAGAAGTTTCCAAAACCAGTCATCCAGACGTAGGCAGCGATGAAGACCCTAATAGCATTATATATCTCAGCAGCAGCAAAGTAATGATACATCAGAAATAGAACCTGCAATGATATAAAAATCGTAAATTAGCATGAAAATCATTGTAAGATAAAAGCAAATAAAGTGTTTACGAAGGTGAAGCTAAGAAAGGAAATGAAGATGTAAAGGACACATACTCAGAACAAATTGAAACAGTTACCTGCATCCATCCCTTCCACTCTTCAGTCTGGTGACGATTCAGATAGAGAATCGATTTTCCTGAAACTGGTGATTTGTCATTGTGTTTCTTCAAGGATGTCATGACGGACACTATAATGAGAAGACAGTAGAGAAAGAGGAAAAGGTCTCGGTTGTAGTTCTGCAAATGGAAACCATATGAAAAAGAAAAGTGTCATCAATTTCGAAACCATTTTAACTCAAAAGTTAGCTTTCTACCTCCGAACTATTTGAAGACATAATATGAAGTAATATTACAAATATAGCGCACAAATTGATTTAGATCTTTGTTACCAATTGAAACTGATAAAGGAAGTTCCATCAAAAAAAATTATAGGGCGCACCTTTTTAGACTCTCCAAGCAAGCTTGTTCGATCAGAAATATAAAAGTAAAAAAGAATCGCCCCAAACTCAGCCCTAATAGGAAGTAAATATGGTCATGAGAGAGAATGACGATCAGTATGAATCCATTCTGATTCTAAAGGAACTTACATTGCTCTCAAGGTTGCTCGATTTTCAATCATGAAAGAGTCATCCAGCGTCAGAAACCTATAATAAATGAACGTAGATGCTTTACTTGTTTTAAAACATTCCATTTTAAGAAACTAAAAAATTTCCTTCTAAATACCTAATCAAGTTAGTTTTGATAGGTGAGCTATAGAACTTTGTCGAAACTGATCTTGCAAGACCTCCTTCAAGTAAAACTGCTCCTTCATCTTCTTTGTTTTTCACCTCACCCAGTTCAACCAAGTTATTATCTGAATGACTGTAAGTAAGAAGTAAAGATATTAGAAACCACAAAATAAGTGTAAGAAAGCCGATTATAGCTTACTGACAAGTTAGATACACAACAAGGGAGCGTTTGAATTATATTCTGAATACATACACTTTGGAGTGCAATGAAGATCTCTTGTACTCTAGAAACTCTGAGTAGATCCATGCTATGAAGACGGGGATGACTCCTAGCAGAAACGAAACCTGCATCAAATTAGATAAGATATCAAGAAAGATACAATACTGACCAAATCTCGAGTGTACATAATTTTAAGATGTAAGATTGAAGCTAAAATCTTCGAAAGTGACAGAAATTGAGCATGTTGCTTCGAGTTGGAGACAAATAGACAAGATGAACTAGAAAGTTACTAGCATTCGAAGACAGTAGAGTCCTCATTAGCGAGATTTGATCTCTCCAAATTGTAGAATTTAATCATCCACAATCTAATGATGTAGTATAAACTACATTCAACTGCAAAACTCTCCATTCCAAATCTATGAATCCGAGAAAGAATTCGCAAAAGTAGCGAAAATGAAGAAGAAACAGAAGCTTGTAACACCAAAAATACGCAATACCGTACCTGACCAGGCGTAATTGGCTCCGAATCCGCCATATTACTGGATCCAGGAAGGGAAATTCAATCAGATACAGGGGACCAAAAAGAGTGGAAGAGACAAGGAAGTGAATTATACTCCACCGACGGATCTAAGGTATCGAATTCGACCTTTAGACTAAAAACAAAGGCAGACGATTCGAAACCCTTAGTAATACAGCAGCATAGAAGAAGAAGAGATCTGAAGATGTTGCTTCAAGGATGGAGAAAATGGCGGGTGCGACGTCGTTCTCGTCAAGCTCACCCGAACGGTTGTTGATTTGGCGATGTTCCTCCTTCCGGTCCGTTCGGTTTTTTTCGTTTCTCTATTAATTTCCCCTTGGATTGAAGATTACTTTAATCATAATACTTATACGACCAAACCAATGATTATCGATTTCCATATATTAAACGAAAATTATTATTTCTCGATGGATCCTAGTAAAGCATCGGCCCACACGGGATGACATCTTTATTTTTTCAGGAGGCGTGGGAGATCATACACGATGACTTAGTTGATATGGTTAATAATTTTTTAGTGACATGCTCGTTTGAGCGGTGCTTAAACAAGACTAATATTTGCCCTATTCCGAAAGTTTCACATCCTATAAGGATGTCAGAATTTCGACCAATAAGTTTATGTAATGTGGTATATAAGCTCATATCTAAGGTGATGTGTCTTTGCCTTTGAAGGGTGCTACCTAAATTAGTTTCGGAGACGCAATCAGTCTTTGTAGCTGGGCGAAACATCTCCGACAATATTTTGATAGCCCAGGAGATATTCCATGCCTTGCGGACTAATAGACCGATAAGGGGTAAATATATGGCAATTAAGACGGATATGAGTAAGGCTTATGATCGAGTTAAATGAAATTTTGTAACCATTTTGTTACGGAAATTGGGTTTTTGTGAAGCATGGATCAAATGTATTATGTTTTGCATCACAAGTGTAGAATATTCGGTTTTATTAAATGGAGTCCCAGGTGGTCATATAATTCCTCGTCGAGGCTTGCGGCAGGGTGATCCTATATCGGCTTATATTTTTATTTTATGTATCGAAGTGCTCATCTCTAGGTTATGAGATGCGGAACAGAGGGGATTATTGACTAGGATCTCCATTGCGCGGAGTAGTCCGGCAATGACACACCTATCATTTGCTGATGATAGCATTTTCTTTTGTAAAGCTTCAAAAGAAGAATCGCAACAAATTCTGAATATTCTTACAGAATATGAGCGGATTTCTGGACAACAAATAAATTTTCAGAAGTCGTCTATTCAGTTTGGTCAGGGAGTCTCTGCTCTTGCGAGATTAGAATTACACCAGTCACTTGGGATAAACAATGTGGGAGGTGTGGGTTCTTACTTAGGGTTACCTGAAAACATTGGAGGGGCAAAGACGAAAATTTCTGCTCATATTCGTGAAAAACTAACAGCAAGAATAAACAACTGGTCCTCAAAGTTTCTATCGAAAGCGGGTAAGGAGGTCTTAATTAAATCTGTCTTGACAGCTTTGCCTACATACATGATGTCTTGTTACAGACTCCCCAAGTTGATAATTTTTCAGTTGAACTCTGCTATTGCGGATTTTTGGTGGCCTAATTCCCGAATTATGAAGGGTATTCATTGGAAGAAATGGTTAACGGTGTGTAAACCTAAAACCGAAGGAGGATTAGGTTTTCGGGTGCTAGAGGATTTTAACTCACCCTTATTAGCGAAACAGTTTTGGCGTGTTTTGGATTCCCCATAGTCATTGTTGGCTAGGGTTCTGAGAGGTTGTTATTTCAAGGATACTTGTCCATTAACAGTCAAACCTAGGGCTAACTCGTCTTATGGTTGGCGAAGTATTTTGTCTACATGATCCCTGGTTACAAAAGGGGCCCTTAGACGACTAAGGGGGCGGTAGAGACACAAGGGTATGGTTAAACCCATGGATTTCGGATAGAGTACCCCGGCCGGCAAGACAGACATCACTTTCCTTGTTTCCTGAATTAACAGTGGATCAGTTTATTGATCACCGTTCGGGTTCTTGGAAGGAGGCATTGGTTCGTCAATACTTTGATCTTATTGATGTCCAATATATACTTGGTATCCACATCCCAAAGTAGTCACGTCCAAATTATTGGGGATGACATTATACCAGGACAGGACGGTACACCGTTAAGTCCGGGTACCTTGCTCAGACGACTTGCTCAACCTTTGCGGATAGCTGTCGATGCCCAAATTTTCAGGCCTTATATGAGAAGTTGTGGAAGATTAGAGCTCCAAATAAAATACAACATTTCTTGTGGCAGATTTTGTCCGGTAGTGTTGTTGTAAATCAGAATCTAATTCAACGAGGGGTTATATGCAATATGGAGTGCTTAAGATGTGGAGCCGAAACATAGACTATTTCTCATGTTCTTTTCCAGTGTCCTTTGGCGCTCCAGACATGGGCTCTATCACATATCCCTTCAGCGATACATATTTTTCCAGGAGATTCTATTTGGTATAATTTGGATTATTTGTTTTGGAGATTACCTGACACGGGGCATCACCTATACTTTCCGTGGATGATTTGGAATATTTAGAAGGCCAGAAACGAATTTTGTTTTTCAAACATAGATACTGACCCTCGCACCATTATTTCTAGGTCGATGGCAGAATTTAGAGAATGGTCTGACATTCGGTCACGACCATTGGTTTGACGGACTCGGCGTTTGAGCATTACAGGGACACAAAAATCCCCATGGGTTTTTCCTTCTACAACCTATTTAGGGTTCACTGGCTTCAGATGTTTGGTGGACGCCTCCTGGAAGATGACGGACCAATTAACAGAGTTAGGGTGGTTCAGCTTTCCAGATTCGGTGGAGGGGTCTTGTTCGGGTGTTCGTTGTGTCAACCACAACTTATCAACGTTGCATACAGAGGTCGAAACCATTCTTTGGGCCATGGAGTCACTGATTGCTATTCAGGCCATGGAGGTCGAGATGTCGACGGATTGTGAGGCGGCGATGCAGATTCTTAATTGTTCAGGGGAATGGCCAATTTTTCTCCCTTACGAGGAAGACTTTGCATGATTACACAGTCTTTTTTCGTTTTTCTTCCTCTCGACTATTCCACGTAATCTCAACTATAGAGATGATTCTCTTGCTAGGTTTGTTAGAGAAACATGTTATACTTGATTGTACTGAATTTTGGTTTGTGTAGTTAGCACCTTATAATATTATCGTTGACAAAAAAAATGAAAATTATTAATAACCGGAGAGAGAGAGGTAACTATGGGAACTACTGCATTTATGACAATAGTACAATGCCATTGTTACGTTTAACATCGAATTTTATAAGAATTACACCAATCACAAAGTGGCAACTGAAGGGAATTTCAGAAATCAATCTTCCATGGAAACTCATATATTTCCTTCTTCATTTCCTCTACCAACAAACCGAACAAAGAACCAGAATCTTCCCAGCCACATTGAAAATGATCGCTTCCGGCAAGAAACTCTTTTAGTCCACCATTGATCTCTATCCAGCTACATCCTGGTGTCTTAACGACGCCTCTGTCTCTCATTAACGCCCTCATCTTCGCACATTCATCCCACATCTTCATGTCAGCATAAACCTTTGAGGAGATTACATAGTTTCCTGCATTCGTCGCCTCCTCCATCTCTATCAACATCCTCACCGCCTTCTCTCCTATCGCCACATCTTTTCTCTTCTGGCACGCTCCGAGAATAGCTCCTAACATGATCTCGTCTGGCTTCCCTGGAAACCTCTCCATTAACTCCCAAGCCTCGTTTAATTTTCCCGCACGAGACAGGAGATCGATCATGTTTGTGTAATGCTCAATTTTCGGGACTAGGCCATACAAAGAATTCATCTCATGGAAATATCTACGGCCTTGATCGACCAAACCTGCATGCACGCAAGCAGAGAGCACTCCAACAAATGTAACATCACTTGGAGGTACTGACATCTGATCAAAGAGTAAAAGAGCTTCTTCGGCCTGTCCATGATGCGCATAAGCGGATATCATAGCATTCCAAGTGGCTTCGTTTTTCACTGGCATGGCTTCAAATACTCTCAGAGCTTCCTCTATACGACCGCATTTTCCGTACATGTCAACTAGTCCTGTGGCCACGTAGATGTTATGTTGCAAGGCTGTCTCTGAAGCATATTTCTCAATCCGCATTCCTAATTCAAGAGCTCCAACTGATCCACAAGCAGACAGTACTGTAGACAACGTGACCGCATCCGGAGAAAATCTGGCCTCTTCCATCTCAAGAAACAATTTAATAGCTTCACTCGAACTCCCATTCTGTGAGTACCTAGTATAGAACAACAGAAATAGTCCAAATTCAGCTTTACCAACGGGTTAAATATTGAATATTTAGATGGATAAAGTTTTTAACATCTGACTTACACAGTGATCATAGCATTCCAAGGAACACGATCGTTCTTAATCATTTGATTGAAGACCCTTCTGGCCGAATCTAATTCACCGCATTTTCCATACATACTGATCAACTTAGGCCCAAGAAACGTGCTTAACCCCATCTTCTTCTTCATGGCTGTCTCCTCCAGCAATCTACCAGTTCTTAAATCCCCCAAATGTGCACAAGCACCCAACACACTCACCAATGTCCTCTCATCTGGTTCAATTCCTTCCTTCTCCATTTTCCTAAGCAAATCCACCGCGTCTTTGGCGTGACCCGCCTGAGAATACCCAGAGATCATCGAGTTCCAGGACACCATATCTTTATCAGTAATTTCATCGAACACTCTCCGGGCATAGACGACTTTACCACATTTCGAGTACATAACAATCAAGGAATGAATTACGTGATCATCCTTCTGCAATCCGACTTTGAACAACGAAGAATGAACAGATCTACCGACCCCCAATTCCAAGAGATTCCCGCAAGCGATAAAAACAAAATTATACGTGAAATTGTCGGGCTTTAACCCAGAAAACTTCATCCGGCGAAACAGCGACAGAGCCGCTTCGTGATCATGCCACGTATTCGTCAAGCCTCGGATCATAAAATTGAAAGAGTAATGATTTGGTTCTTCCGTCGCGGAGAAGAGAAGAGAGGCATAATTGAAATCCCCAAGATCGACGGCTTTGGGAATCAGAAAGTTGGGTTTGTCGATGGAGTGCAATAACATCTGAGCTTGTATCTCTCGCAATTGGTTCACAGAGACACATTTTTTGAGCTGGCAAAGAACTTCCCTCACAAGTTCACGTCGTGCTTCCTCAAATTGTCTAGGTTTGGATAAAGGAAATTGGCGGTAAATGGAGACTGCTAGTTTTTCCAATTTGAGCATTTGTGAGCTCAGAAAAACAGCCACACGTGATTAACTCAAGACAAAAGGTACGCTGCGCAAGTCACCTTCGGTATGTATTTTAGGTTCGCGTTTCGGTTCGGATAAGTTTTGGAGTGATTATTTTTTTTTTGTTTTGGTATTCGTTAATTCTTTTTTCTACTTAAAGTAATACTTAGTAAACATATAATTGGTTGGTACCAGATATATTTAACATGTAAATAAATTATTGCTGAACTAATAATCCAACATGTAGATAGTATTTAGACTAATGATAGATGATAAATATACTAAAGACATGCACACTTACACGTCTAAAAATCAAATTTTATCATTTATATTATAGAATAATTTGGTTAATAAATCGGTTTGACATAAAAAACAGAAAAACAATCTAATTAGTGAATTTCTTATGGTTTTGACTTTTCAATAGCGTGAACAATAAGCATTTTAAAATATTTTTTACCATCAATTTGGTGCATGTATCCAAATTTGGACCTAAACTAACAAAAAAGGAAATAAAACCACAGAGAAAACTAAAACTGGATTTGACATATTCTTAACATAAAGTAATAGTATTATCTATTGGGCTTCGACCAGTGTCTTTGGTCTCCAAAACCATCGGCTGCAATTCCGCTGTACTCTGCACTTATCTATTATATTAAAAAGAGTATATACCCAATAAACCATGATTTTGTTTGATCAAGTTGCTAAAAGGCAAAATTTGACTTTTCGTTCACTGTTTTCTCATTCTGCTTTTTGGTTTTGGCTAAAGAAACTATAAAAAGGCAGAAGTCTCGTGACAGTTTCTCAAACAATTCACTTCAAACATCAATCAAAGTTTACACTCTCTCTTTTCCCTTCTTTCTATTTCTCAGATTCTGCAACCTCAAAAAGGAAAAGAACACCAATGGATGACATATCAATGAGCAAAAGCAACCGTGGAAATGTTGTTGTACTCAACATCCAAGCTCCTCCTGTTGCAAACACTTATCTTCCTCCCAACAAACAGGAGTCAGCATCATCATCATTATTCACTGTCCATTTCTTGCAAAAGGTGAGTGTTTTCTGTCCCTGGAGGACAAAACTGCTTAATTCACTCTTCAAAGCTTCTCTTTTTTCTCCATCCCTTACACTAGTTTTTAATGTTAACCGAATGCTTAATATGCAGCTTCTAGCGGAGCTGATGGGAACTTATTACCTGATATTTGCGGGTTGTGCCGCTATTGCCGTGAATGCTCAACACGACCATGTTGTGACTCTTGTTGGCATAGCAATCGTTTGGGGTATAGCGATAATGGTTCTTGTTTACTCTCTCGGTCACATCTCTGCACATTTCAATCCTGCTGTCACTATCGCCTTAGCATTGACTCAAAGATTCCCTCTATCTCAAGTCCCAGCATACATAACTGTTCAAGTCATTGGATCAACCTTGGCCTCTGCGACTCTGCGTCTTCTTTTTGACCTGAACAACGACGTGTGCAGCAAGAAACATGACGTCTTCCTCGGATCATCTCCTTCTGGGTCTGATCTTCAAGCATTCGTTATGGAGTTCATCATCACCGGCTTCCTCATGATAGTCGTCTGTGGCATCGTACTCTCCAAGACAACAGTAAGCGATTGACACAGCTCATAACATTTGATCAGATGCTATATATAGATATAAAGTTCAATCTTAACATTGATTGATCTTGCAGGCTCAGGTACTAGAGGGTTTAATCCTTGGTGCCACCGTCACACTAAACGTCATCTTTGCTGGGTAATTTTAGTTTTTTCCCCTCAATCTCTGCAAGCTTAAGATCTTCAATGGTATGAATCTTTTTGGCTAACCAATTTGAAAAATCCAATCTTTCATTTTACAGAGAGGTATCAGGAGCATCGATGAACCCGGCAAGAAGCTTAGGGCCTGCACTTGTGTGGGGGTGTTATAAAGGGATCTGGATTTACTTGCTGGCTCCCACACTTGGAGCCCTCTCTGCGGCTTGGATTTATAAACTTTTACCAACAATACAGAAAGCAGAACCTGAGTTCTCGAAGGCAGGATCTTCCCACAAGCGAGTTACCGATCTTCCTTTGTAATAATGTAGATAAATCTTTAAGGTCAATCCTCGTTCTTGCATCTTCAAATATGATCACTGGTCTCTACTGTAATTAATCATTGTAAACACAAATTGGTTGTAACGTAAAGCATCTACATGTAATTGAGTAAATACAGAGAAAACTGAATTATAAGTGTATATCGTTTTGACATCCAAAGATGACTCATGAACATAAAGTTTTAGGTGGCAATACAGTACAATTCCAGTCGAAGAACATTTGGCACACTTGAAAAGAAACTAAAGTAATAGCAAGCGTTATTACCGTTACAAAATACCAGTCAATGTCTCATTCCTCAACTTGTCGCTTGATTGTCCAGATTTGAGTTGTTGATGGAACGAATTCTATCTCTTTTTCTCTGACCTGTTCTTGGGATGATCAGAGGTCTGAAGCAAACCAAGGCAAAAGACAATTCTATAATGAACAAATACATGGTGATCCAAATGGACAAACTTCTCCTCCAGTTCCATATGATCCTTCTAAAGAAAGGAAGTTTGGATTCAAGCAACAGAGATGCATCGTATATCTCTGGAATACCTACTCCAGGACGGAACTCTGCACGTTGTTCAATCACTACCTTCAAGCAAGCAGTAGAAATAATGTCCCTTTCTACAAATCCTTTGATCTTCAAGTTTAAGGTTTGAATTTCAGAGACATAGCCCATGAGAAGAGGAACAATCTTTAGAAAATTCTGGACAAGACGTATTGGCTGGCTTTTAAATCTTAGCATACATGGCCGCCTTGAACTAGAAAGTATTAGACCACTTGCCGATAAAAAGTCCACCCGAATTTGAAACATCCCAAGATTTCTATTGTACACGGACTCAGGCACTGTCATTGAGACCGTGATCTCTGTCCTGTCCTTCAAGCCTCTGATCTTAACGGTTTCGATACTTTCCTTGAAACTCGAATCATAAGTAATACCACCACATGAGGTTATGGGCACATATGCTTCTGGACTATTCATGGTGTAATCGAAATCCAAGCTCTCTTTGATTACAACCGGTTTATGAGCCAAATGAGTTATCACAATACTAGTAATCATAAACGAAGAAGCTAACAAAACAAACAACATTATGCCCACATAAACAGCCTGAAACAAACCCCAAGCTAACTCGCGCACAACCTCCAAGACAGGCTTATCATCTAATAACTCTAAATTACATAATTCGACAACCCTCGATAATAAATAGCGTCTACCACGCCTCATTGTTCCACAAGGATCGAAAACAAAGCTCAAGCAGGTTCGAACTAAAAATGGAGGAAGCCTTACAAAACTAATCATCAAACTGACCTGAAATTCGATTGACCTAATCACTAGAGTAGACAAAGACCCAAGGAGAGACCAATCCCTCAAAGTAGGTTCCGGTCCAGCATAGTCCTCACAACGTTCATCATTCAAGGTGGTCGAATCATTTTCCATATCCCCACACGAATCAATTACTTCAAAATCCTCCCTTTTTCTGGAAATTGGTCGACTGGGCTATTTCCTGAGTCGGTTACTTCCACATCTTTCTTAATTCCGAAAATCTTCTAAAGAAAGTTCCTCGCTTTTTCCCGAGGGAAACAAATTGAGGTAGTCGAAATCGACGGAAGCTTCTAAGGTTGGACGATGATTCTGATTCCATTGATCATAACACATAAAGAATAAAACTTGATGGTGAAGAAAGTATAGCTTAAGAAGGAAGCAACGCACTGTTTCCCAAATACAGCTTTGGTGCCGTCATGATGTCGGCTTAAACAACGGTAGTTGCCACTTCAGTTGGTGGGCTTTTTACTGGGCCTGACCTTCGTTATGGGCTTCCTTACACTGAGAATACGTTTTAGCCTTGTATTGACAAATTTTGTCAACCGAACAAAAACAAACCTACCCTATTGTCAAGCTTTTGTCAACCTAACACACTTTTGATTTTTATTCTTTGTCAACGAGGACACTTTCTATTTAATTAAACTTTTTCATCAAAAAGTAATCATTTCATTTCATTGACGACCCTTCGATCAATAGCCGAAAATTTTCAATTCATACTTGGTGAGATTCGAAATTACCATCTATACTCGGTGAAATTCAAAATCGCCATCTAATACCTAACTAATCATAAGCAAAGCAATAGTACATTCTTTAATTTAATTTTTCATTATTCCAATGAAATAGTGATCCTTCACTTATATTTCGAAATCGTTCTCTTTCTGAATAGCTTTATAAATGCAATATTTGATTCATTGCCAACTACGAAATATTCGTCACGCCTGAAGAAGACTCAACCCTGCTTGTAGCTTTCTCTACCTATCGATTATACAAATCAAACGTCATAATTAAGAACAATCACAGTCATAGTTCAGAAGGCATATTGTAACGTAATTATGAATATTAAACTGCAATTAATAAAGCTTTATAATCTTACCTCTTCATCCCAGTTTGTAAAATAAGTGATTAGGGAAAGACATACACCTTGAACGACCAGTGCACATATGATTCCAAACCAAAGCCCCTTCAAAAGTTATGTACACTTTGCTGTAATATGTGTCTTAACTTTGAAATGAATTGATTATTATAAACATTGAGAGAATCTGATTTTTAGGTTAAGTAAATTTACCCGACCACCAACATGAAAGTGAAAACCAAGTAACAAACCGAACGGAACTCCGATAAGATAATATGATCCAAGATTCACAATCGCTCCTATCTTCTGCCATCCACATCCTCTAGCAACCCCTTTTAACCGGAAAGGCACAAAGCAACACTATACCGGTCTAAACCAAGTTCCAAAACCGGAATGATTTGTCTTTACGTGCAAGGAAAGAAAGTGAATTAGATATAAACCTGAAAGAACGCTTTGGAAGCTGTCTAAAGAATGGCCTAAGGCGAGAATAGGTAACATGGAGGCAACATAAGCGACTACTTCAGGGTCATTACTGTAAGCAAATCCCCAGATATTCCTTATCATTATCAAAACCGATCCAACTACTATACTCTCTACGATGGAAATGCTCAAGACCACACGCACAGCAAGCTTAGCCACCTTAGCATTCCCTGCTCCTATCTCATTTGACACCCTTGTGCTGCAGATTAGAATTGAGGTTGCATGAATTCGTTATATATACAGGCCACTAGTGAATTAGTACTGACCTTGCGGCGCCACTGAGGCCAAACGGGATCATCCAGACTGTTCCTGATGTATTAAGGCTGCATATATTTACTTAAGAAATTCAATTGCAAGGCTACAACTAAGGTAACAATATTATACATGTACTGTAATGTTCTTACCAGATTGCGAGGACAGAAGTTTGTAGAACTGGGTTCGGAAGAAGTCCTGACGAGAGAACCAAAAGCTCAAAGGACCACATCTCTAAGCTGCTCAAACAACATCCCCAAAATAAAGATACTATAACATGATACAAACTAAGAGATTTATGGAGTTGAGCAACTGATATTAACTAGACATTCAAGGTTTATTAAATCTCAACTGGCTAGGTTTACACTTACTTTTGTTCACTTCATAGCATATCAACATATTTATACAAACCTTGTTTCCCAAGTTACTTGATGTGGGTATTTTGTTTTTAGACTTACGTACCAGACCATAAGTGCAGAAGGAATAGCTAGCTTTATAAAAGCGGTGATCTCACGCAGAGCTTCCTTAGAGAAACCTGTCCAGGTCAATGAGCAAGAAGGCGAAAACTTGACATAACACGACAAGATAATGACATTAAGCCAGTAAGAGATAGAATTCGCTACAGCAGCTCCTTTAAACCCTAAACCAGATTTCAACACCAAGACCCAACAAAGGATAACATGAAGAGAAGTAGTCACTCCAGAAGAAAACACCAAAGGCAACACATTATTCTGCGCCTGCAAAAACCTGTTGAGACATTGAAGAAGACCATAGGCGAAGATGCTAGGGATCATGAATCTTGCATAGGAGCCAGAGAGGTGTGCAATGGATTTGTCTTGGCCGCAAAAGAGGAGGAGATGCTCTGTGTTGGCCCAAATGATGGAGAGAGGAACAGAGAATAGAGTAATAACAAGCATTGCTCTTTGCATCTGTATGCCTAACTTTCCATACATTTTTGCTCCGTACGCTTGGCCACAAACTGTGTCCAAGGCACTTGCTGTTCCCATCTGTTCAAAGGTGAATATAGTTTAGACTTCTTGCTTTACAAGAAAGGATCAACGTAATTATTCATATCGTAAGATCTAAACGTTGTACTGTCCATTTCATTTGCCATTCAATGTAGACATGCAGGTTTGAAAAACAACAAATGTGTATAAAGTACAAACAAATTTTCTTGGTTAGTTCTGGTGTTTTCGCTATTTTCCCAAAATTGACAAAATGTTTTTGTTCTTCTAGCTACCAAGCATAGAAGAATCAAATATGCATACGCAACTTGGAAAATTTAAATACGGTGGCCTGAATAATTTATGTTTGATAGCTGCATCGTAGCTGAATAATATATTAGTTATTATTATATTTATGTTATTCCTCGTTTCCATATATGGTAAAGGTTTATATTTTATCAACCAATCATGTATCAGATTCAGACTTTTTATAGTAAAGTGTGAAGTTAAAATCATAATTTTTCAGACTTGCTTGAGACAAATTGATGATATAAGCAGTAAGCTTAGTGATATAGCCATTTAGACGCGAAATCATTTAGAAAAAAGAACTGACTAGGAAGGTGAAGCCGGTGACGGAGGCAAAGGAGGTGGCAATGGAAGCGGCGGAGAGAGGAAGAGAACCAAGATGTCCGACGAACATGACTGAGATTACTTGCAGACAAAACTGAAGAAGACTCACTGCAATTAGTGGACCAGATAAACGTAGCTGCTTCTTCACTTCCTCTTTTATCAATCCATTTCTCCTTTCTTTTTCTCCAATGAGAGGCCATGATAACAACACACCTTCTATCTCCTCCCTCATTATTGCTTTGTTTCAGAGAATGTGAACTCGAGAGAGAGAGAGAGCAATGTATAATAGTCTCTCTTGACTTATCCTGTCTTATGGGGATTCGTGTTTTGTCTGGTTTCTCAACTGATGTGGGGATTAGTCTGTCTTTGTTTACTTTTAAGGTTATAGAGACAATTTACATGTGTCCTACGTGGACCACGTGTCTTTAACACAGTAGAAACCTCCATACAAGGTCATCGAGAGCTGAACCCGTCTCATCGTTGCTGCCTTGGAAAGATCTTCTTCTGCCAATTAATATAACATATGATATGTACCGAAATGGGGTCATTTGTTTTTCACTGAATTGGTGAAATATCAACTCAAGCTTTTCTAATCATCCATACTCATATTACAAGAAAATTAGTGATCGTCAAATTCTTTTGTAATCTATGTTCAATGTGACTCGAAATCAGTTCGTTAGTAGCAATTTAACTAGCACTTCTTAATCAAAGAAGTTTCTAGAACTAACTCAGATAAAAGATAGGTTTTATCTCTCTCAGTTTAAAATATGTTTCGGACATCTCCAAATGCATGTGGCTTAGTACAGGACCCAAAAACTAATGTCGTCATGATAGGAATGTCTCAAAATCTATAATTGGTCACCAACCAAAAAAAGACAATAAATGCTGAGCCATGTGTGTGGATTGAAAATGAGCGTAGTGTTGCTATCTATCGTTAAAATTGTGTAATTGTGGGATTTTACCATTTAAATTTTTTTTGTGGAATAGTGTTAATACGAAAAAAAGAAATCTTGATATTGTGACATACATGTAAAGATGGACACAATAAGAATTGTTATGGCCAAATTTAAGAGGTAGCCTCAGTGTATCAAACTACCAAAAGGATGGAATTGCTATATGTTTACCAATTAATACTATTTAATATGTCATGCTTTATTTTTGTAATTTTCTACAAGAATCGAGGACATAATGGGTTCATTTATGCAGTCATCAGATTTAGGATATAGTGAAGACTTCTCGGGGACGGTATGCTCTGTAGCTACTCTACAGTTTGCTGAGAATCTTTTAGATGGTTCAAATGACAAGACCAATCCGGAACTGATGTAGATATCATTCCATTTTTAATATCAACCCTGAATATCATATTCTAAATTTGAATAAAATACATAATGGACAGAAGAAGCTTAAAAGTTTCAGCAGACAAAAATGTGTTCTAAAATAATCGATTGTTTCTCTGATATCTTAAAACATTGGTGAGAAGAAAATTATGCCAGTTTTTTACTTGTTTTTCTTCTTCCCAGCCGATTTCTTCTGACCGCTCCTCTTGAATTTTTTGAACTTGGTGGTGGCAAGTGCTTCTGCAGCGCTCTTGCCTTCCATTTTCTTTGTCATCTTGACCACACTTGACATACCTCTGACTGCAACCGCTCGTTGATCTGGTCTACGGCTCATCATCTTGCGATCAAGGGGCCAATATGCGTATGGTTCAAGCTTGTCTTTCCTCTTAAGGTCGCCACTTGCCTTTTTGCTTGCATACTCTTTGCCTGTGTAAGCATATCCTGACTCTGATGTCTTCATCCGCTTTTGGTTCTTCCTGGACGAGTTTCCAGAGAAACGGCTACCTTTGCTGCTCTTAGCATCCAAATCTGCATCAGAGATTTCCTTCCTTTTAGTTTTCCCTCCTTCATGAATAAGTAGACGTCCTTCCTCATCAAACTCTGCTTCTTCATCTGAGTCCGCTTTCCGTTTGCGAAGCTCACTTGAACGAAGAGCTAATCTTGTTTTGTGTCGATCCATTAAGTCAAGCGGTTCATCATCTGACTCATCTACTTCAAGAAGACTCTGGTTCCGACTTCTCTTGGATCTGTAAAACGTCACCAACCCGGTGAGTAAGTAGATCCAAAAGCACATCGAGCCAAGATTAATGCCAAAATGTGTATAACAACCAACCTCAAAGCGGATGCCTTAGATTTTAACAAAGAAGAGGCCTTGCTACGGCCATAAGACTCCTCATCAAGGTCGTCGCCATCGCTGTCCTCGTATCCATCAGAAAATATCTTGGTATCATTCCACCTACTAGCCCTGAAAACGAATAAAATAAACTAATAAATCAGTAGTTGCCGTCAATAACTTCTATGAGAACATCTACCAATTGAGTTGTTATAGTACTGCGATGAAGTTTCTTTTGAATGCTGCGATCTACTCATTTCAGAGGCAGCTGCATATTTTTTCTCTTTACGTTCATTGATCTGAGATGAACCAAGAAAAAATGTATGAGTGTATGACAAAACATTCACTGAATCTAGACAACTTTGAACACTGTTAGCAAACCTTTCGGATGTTTGTCAGGAGTTTCATATGCTCCTCAGGCATTACAGACTTGACAGCCTCCGTGCCACATTTCTTAATGAGCATCTCTAACAGAAGCCTCACCTGTTATGCCAACATGACTCTTCAAGAAAGGACAAGAATGCAAAAACATATGCTAATGTATAAATATATTTACTAGTATGTTCGCTGCCGAGAAACAGAATCTATGTAGCAAGAGCTTGACATGTGTAAGTGTGCGTGTGTTGTGTGAGAGAATGCAAAGTTGCAGACATGTGAACTAATATTCTAAGCACCAAAGATGTCATCTTGGGCATACTGTATTAATATAAAGATATCTGAATCACACCTTTGCTTTGAAAAGGTTTTTCGTTCCCTCTGGCCACTTAAGTAAGCCTTCAACCATACTCTTTAAGTTCGCATGTAGTCCTTCAACGGGTGATTTGGCCACCAACACTTTCAACAAACCTAAATTTGCCTGTTTTCAAAAATGAATTAGATGTATGTTTCAGAAACAGGAAAACATTTCACTGGGCCTCACAAACGAACAAACGAGACAAAAGGCTAACTGGCAGCAACACTAAAGTTGTGGCCTCTTGAAAGGAAAAATAGGTAACTAACTTTTGTAATTTCTTTATTTTTCCTCTGAAGGAGAAGAAATGTCGAAGGAAGCAAATTGTAGGCACTGGCTATAAGATCAGAGAATTCATATGTCAAACGAGCTACACCCTTGACAGCAGCACTAATCATCTGAGGCTTATCTCCAGCCAAGCAACCAACCACCTGTAATTGTTATACCAGAGATCAACAATCAATCTTAGATGCAAAAAGGTAAAGCAAAGATCCTCGAAAATTATGTTACAGTGACTTTATTAGGATTATACTAAACCTACCATATTGAAGTACCCATGTAATTTCTCATTGTCTCCACCATTTTCTTCATCTGCATATGCATGACCGATCTGAACAAGCACGTCATAGGCTCTGTTTCTTGTTTTTTTGTTAACCTGCATTAACAGGAGAGATATGAATAATGATTCTTACTCGATCATAGTTTGACAATGCTTACTGCGTAGTACCTCCTTTAAAGCAAGTATAACTTCAGGTAGAAAAGAAGAAACAATGTCCTTCCTCTCTTTCAAATCATCCTGTACGGAAAGAGAACTATCAGTATCTAGGAGGACTACATATCCCTACAACTTGAAACGAAGTCTTAAATTAAAACCTACATCTCTATCGTTATACATTTGGTCAAAATACACATAAAGATAAAAGTGTAAGCTTCTTACCGTTCTTGATGCATGAGCTAACAGAAAGTATAAACAATCAAGTTTATGCCGCTTGGCAGAGACATGGCATATATTGTGCATCAGGTCAAGCAACTCCTCAAGGTTTTTTGAAACAAATCCATCAGAACTCTGGAAAAGGAAATATTTGTACCAAAGACTTTAGGCAAGATTATTTGTAAATGAAGGTGACTGTTAATGATATTCAAGGACCTTAAGAAACATGATCCGTGTATAGGGGCCAGAACTTATTGTCAGTCATCTACTGTTGAACATATAGTAAGTAAGCATATCTTTAATGATGCACAAAAGAAAATATTATCCAGCATAGCTTTCGGAAGTATAAAATCAGCCGGCTATGCACAAAAGGATCCAATATACTCGACCTAGTTGAAGAACGTACACTTAAGGCAAAGAAAGCAATACCTTCAAGATGATCGAAAGAACTTTGTACGCTTTCTTTTGAATTAGGCCCTTGGGATCCTGCAGTTAAGATTGACATCAGCGTCACACAAAAAGAAGTCATCTTTATGTGGTAAAGGGATAATCATAGCCACACCAAGAACAAATGAATCATTGAATACAATAGATCAATTTACATACTTGCATTGCAGGCTTCAGTGAACTGAATACAGTATCAACTTCTTGAGTATCCAAACCAGGTAGAAGTGAAACTAACAAATCAAATAACCTTGCCCTGAAATGAGATGCAGAATACAGGGTCATTCAACTTTGGCAGTGGCACCTAAGCAACTAGAAACAAAAACGATAGTAACAGTACCTTAAGTTGGAAGAGGAATTTTTGTCTGCCGTCTTATCCACGTCCATCCCACTAACAGAGGTTTCATCTTGTGCAATGGCAGTTTTAGTAACCTCTAATAGCTCTCGCAGTGTCTTGAAAAGTAGCTTTGAAACAGTCTTCTTCTCAGCTATGGATGCCAAGTTTCCTATCGCAGACTGAAAGTAAGACGACTAATATTGTTAAATACTGTCATAAGCTATGATTGCGTTAAGTTAACCTCTTCATCGAGGGACACAACCAATTCACGAGAAAACAAAATAATAAAAGAACAAGTTCTGGTGACATGTAACAAACTGATATTATATTTCAGACATCATAATTTTATTTCTAGGATGTGAATCCAGCCCTCTAAGGTTCTTAATTACCTGAAGAGAACCACCATCATCTTTGCCAGATTCGAGATATATCCTTGACAAAACATCCATTAATTTAGGAGCACATGACCGAAGAACTTTCAGATTAGCTGCTGCATGGTGTGAATCATAACGAGCAGTAGCTCGTAGAATAGCAGGACTGGCATCATCAGTAGGTTCTTTACCCTCAACAAATTCCTTATTTTGCTGAATCAAAACATTCAAACTGGCGCATATAATTCCACGGGTCTCAGTCTGTGTTTGAAGAGCTACACATAGTATTCGCCCGAGATCAAAAAAACTCTCCACGGTATCCACTGGATAATTACAAAACGAAGGTAACAAGGCCCACAATGAATATACGAGAGAATCCATGTTCCTAGATGCTACAGCAAGACCTTGTAGCTTGAGCTGTCATCACGAAAATTAGCAACATTAGAGAAAAGTGAAGATAAAAATATAACATACAATCGAAAAGAAATAAAACTTACCTGTTGAGCTTTCTGGCTCATTGTTTCGACCATTCTAAACATAGTCTCCGTGAAGAAACTTAGGCGTCCACCAACTGTGTACTGCTTCAAGATTGGGAAGAGCCAAACCTTTACCTCAGACGGATCACTCGCCTCAAGGTTTAAACGTACAACATTTAAAAACGTTTCAGGTCCCATAGCACCAAGGGCTGATCCTACGCACTCATGCAACTGGAGATAACCAAAATAGATGAGATCAGTCGAACAAACAGCTATGAAAATACAGGAAGTGACTAAAAGAAGCAAGGTCTGATACATTGACATGTTGCATCATCTTATATCATAGAATATTTATCTATAACTTAAATGAGAGCAAGGGGACATAAAAAATTCTGCATACAAAGTTCAAGTACCAAAAAGCATAAAATCCACCACTAGGTCTATAAAAAAGTAGGAGAAAGTTTACAAAAGAAATATAGTCAAAAGCTCAAGCATTTTGAGACGTAATGAATTAAAACATTTTGACATTTCACTTCTTCCCACAACTCGCCATATATGCAATCTAACATTGTCACAGACAACCTATGGTAAAAAATATTATACTTCTGCAATATGGAGAAGATATACTACAAGGTCCTTAGATGAACTTAGGTCCAATGATGAAGTCAGGATAAGAGATTACAAGCGGCATCACTACTTTAACTACTTCTACTGTAATGTAGAACCCCAGCAGATGGTCATTACACACTAGGAAAGTATAGCACAGTTACCTGCTTCCGATAAGCAAAGCCTTCATCAGGTAAATCTTGCATATCTGACAAGTCCTCGAGGGTCTTCTTCATAAAATATGCAGAATCTTCACCTGAAAATTGAGTAAAATGATTAGCACATGCACAACTAAGTAAATACTTGGTCCAAATAACTCACTGAGGTACAAAGTTCAGTATTGCGAAAAGGAAAAACACTTCAACAAGAAGAATAAAATTAAAAACATGATTACCTAATTTATCGAACATTGCTGAAACTACTTGAAAAGACATATCCCAGACTCCATGGTACTTGTAATCAAGCAAGCTCTCAACTGTTGCACACAGTTTTTCTATGACTGTTGGACTGGACTTCCTTACATTCAAAACTGAATTCCGGATTCCGTTGACACCTTCTCTAATCAAGCTTTCATCAATGCAGGAAAATATTAAACTCTTCAATGCATCAGTAGCTGCAAATATTGCCTCCTCGTGTTCAGATGCAATAATATCTGCCAAAATAAGCACAAAAATCATATCAACAGTAGAAAAAATCCGCAATGATGAGAAAAGTGTATCTTTGGGAAATTCCAAAACCAAAAAAGCATGAAGGAGCAGATACTATACCATACCTTTCAGACCATTGAACACACTAGGAAGTTTAACAACACAAACATCTCTGTTTAGGGAAAATGTCCTAGCCATCCCAACTTTCAGCACACGTGCTGTGAAGGTCATGGCATCAGCAGATGTTTCATATCCTGAGAACAGTCCAGCCGCAAGAGATAACACGTCGACCAGTGCCTCAACTGGAATCTCAGAGGTCGGATTGAGACAAAGTGAATGTAAAGAGTCTATCACTGGCCTTGTAATGTATGGAACGCGCAGAACCATCAGCAACTTAAATCCCCCAATCAGAGTAGCAATGTGCTTTTTTGACATCAAGGCTAAGCACTCTTTTAGAGTGCTGAGAATGTAAAGCACTTGATGTGCTCCCTTGGCTCCTTCGGTAGAATCAACTTCTGATTTATGGGCGAGATCTAAATATTTTTGGAACAATTCTGCAATAGCTCCACTGACTGATTGCCAGGCCTTTGTTCCATGGGATTTCTGCAGGACATCACGCAGACACGAGTTTGCTAGCTTTCTTACCTGGATATAAAAAAAAGTTCGTCAAAGTCTGATGCAGACCCAAATCATTGTCACCAGTAAATTATAAGTTACCTTTACATCTGAGTGAGTTACGAAATTCAGCAAGATGCTATAGGATTCAGAGCCTTCATTCCCCATAATGGACTCAACGGTTGTGAGAAGGTGAACCAAACACTTCAATCCTGAAATCAAGCACTCAGGCGTGGCTGATCTTAGACACAGAACGCTGAGTATGAGACGCAAAGCCAACCCATCCTTCTTCAGTACTCCTGCTGAGACTTTAGGGAACACAAGGCTAAGAATGACAACATGGGGCTGGATGACATCCAAAGGTGGTTCAGCATCTGCTGACAATAGGCTGTCTAGAGAGATGCATGTAACGGCAAAGTAAGCCACAGGTGTCCGACAATGATTATCTGCTGCTAGAGATTTTGATAATTCCTCGATGACAGCGCATAAATGTTCATGATCCGGTCGTTTTGACTGCGATAAGCGAGAGCGCATAAACTCTCCAAAATCTTCAGAAACTTGGAGGGCCGGTTCTGAGGGTGATAGGCACATGCCGGTTTCAAGTGATTCCATATCTACGTTCCGATGCCTTGACTAATCCAAGTAAATTTCTACACTTGAACAGGAACTAATTAGGTTTATCAAACATTTAACTCCGGAGCTGATTCAAACCTAAAAGAAAACTTACTTTTCGTTACGACTGAAGAAGGTAGCTTAGGAGCAATTGCAAGAGTAAGATCAAGCTTCTGAGATTCTGTCGTGATGGTAAACAATATAAGAACACAAAAACAGAACTTTAATGCAGAGCCATACGATTGATCTTAATAAACTGAAGAAAAAACAGACTAATAACAATCTTTATAATTATTAAAGCAATCGAAATTAATCATCGGAACAAAATGTATTTTTAAAATTAAATTATCGCCTAAATTCTATAGAACAAAGCAGGATTAAGGCATTTCCAGAGAGAATTTAAACTCTAAAAATTGAAGCTTTAGGGTTGCAGAAGAGTCTCAGAAACATGAAACAAGCAAATAAACAAAACAGGTCGAGAAAATAAAGCTTCACAATTTAGATTGAATTCAACAAACAGAAGGAGAAGAGATTAATGGTTATCGGGTTTCTAACCTGAAAACAGCGAAGGAGAAGAACCCTCGTTGGCTTCGAAGCTCGATGCCGACTAATAGACTGCAAAAGTTTTGTGTTGGCGATAATGAAAGTAGAAGCCTTTAGGGTTCTCACTGAAAATCTGTCAAGGGTTTAAGGTTTGATTCCAAATTTTTATTCTAAGCGATTTCCTCCGGTTTTGACAAAGAAATTGGTTCAAGTTAAAAATTCATAACATAAATTCAAAATAGATTGTGGTTCAACCGGTTAAACCGACCAACACGGTTTAGAATTTGAAAATTATTGATTGATAATCCGGTTAAACATGAATAATTTGGTTCAGATTAACATGAGTTTTACAAATTTGGCATTGTATTGTTTGAATTTACAAACAGAATACATTCTTTTTATATATTACGGTTCAAACTTCAAACACAAATATGAACAACAGAAACAATTTGCAAGTTTACTTCAAGTTCCTCTTGGCTACAAGCTTTATGTAAAACTTCTTGGTGCGGAAGAACAATACAGAGGCAACCAAAGAGCCGAAGAGAGCCACAGACGCCATAATCATAAACGATGTTCTAAAACACTGGCTTCCAAAGCAAGAATTGTCATCCTTAGAAGCCACCTTGTCGTAGAAGTAACCTATCACTTTCACAGAGAGAAGATACGACCCAACAGGACCAGCAATTGAGATTGTGAAGTATATTGTTCCCATATGCCGGATCCCAAATATCTCTGATGTGATTGTTGGCATAAGCGACCATTGCGAACCGTAAGCCATACCGATTAAAACTGAACCAACATAGAGACTGCCTTGTAAACCAGAGGCTACTACAATGTGGCCTATAGCCATAACACCTAGAGTTATGGCCATGAAGACCGGTCTTGGCCAGCTGTGTTTGTGTAAAAATGTGTCTGAGATATAACCAGCCCCAAACCGGC
Organism: Lepidium sativum; assembly: GCA_023374145.1. NCBI lineage: Eukaryota > Viridiplantae > Streptophyta > Magnoliopsida > Brassicales > Brassicaceae > Lepidium > Lepidium sativum. The sequence continues at coordinate 89,295 of JAKUCM010001670.1, forward strand.
CTAGAAAGTTCCATATACTCCACAGAGAGACGAGAGAATTGAGTTGAACGGTAGAGTAGTGTAGAGACTCGCCTATCTGTCTAACATTGTTTATAGTTGCAAATCCAGATCCCATCCCACAAAGCATTGCCAAGAAGAGTAGCCAAAAGTTAACTGTGTTCATTGCTTCCAGTAAGTTTGAGTCTTCTACGATCACATGATCCCCATCTGCACAAATTTTGTACAACAGTAAGTGTTCTGTTCTCATTCTCTTTAGTGTACTAAATTAAGAATGTCTAATCAGTTCACCAATGAATCTATATATGTGTAAGAAGCATATATACCCGGAAAAATGTTTGAACTAAGAGAGTCAAGCAAGGGAGATTTGTCGAGGACAGGACAATCCAAAGAAGAAAGTGAACCCTTTCTCCACGTAGGGCTCTTACCGCAACCAAGAGAGGAGAGGCAAGCAACAGAAGCACAACGATGAAGGAAATAATCTGAATGGAGCGTGATAAACCGAGAACATTTTCAACCGTTATAATGATCATAAGATAGCCAGCGATAATCAAAGAGATCAAAGAGAGACCATTCAAGTGGTTCTTGTCACTTGTGGTGACTGTTTCATAAACTCTTACAAAAGGCATAGTCAAGAAGATGACAAACGTTGGTACTATGGCCAGAAGAAGAATGAAAGTAGCAGGATTACCTTCTCCGCCGCTAACTGCGTGATACAACTGAATCAGAATTGCCCCACTTAGACCTAAGAATCCCTGAAATCCAAAGATATACATATGTAAACCAATCAATTATCATACATTAAAGTAAGAAGATACAACATAAGACTCAAGTGAATTAGACTAATCATCATCATCCTCTAAGATGCTAACAAATCTCGATTTAAAGGTGTGAATTTTTTCTTTTGGTCATGTAAACAAATTCAGAATCGTGAGAAAGGCTCTTAGACACAAGACAGAGTCAAATTTGAATGTGTGATTGAGTTTCAATTGTATCCAATTCGATTCCTTAACAAAGTAACAATCTTTTCACCTGCATAATCCCAACGGCAGTTCCACCGTAGTGAGAGAAATTCCGAGCAGCAGTTACAACATTAGCCGTATTGAAAAACGGCAACGAGTGACCAGCCAAGAACACGAACAAGCACATCACAGGCACAGGCGGTGGTGCTACCAGCCCAACCACCGAAGCCCAAATGAATATGAACCCTACAAACCACTGAATCAACCCAGCAAAAACCACAACCCATGGTCCACCACGACGGTTTGGCCTCGAAGTCATGGCCGTGTAGAGTAAACCGGAGAGGATACCAAAGGTTCCACCGATATCTTTGAACACAGAAACGAAGTCAAGAGTAGATTGGTCATAAGATTGAGATGATTTCAGGATCGAAGAGTAAACTGCGAATGTATATGTAGCACCGCTAAAGCTTTGAATCCATATGCTCGCTGCTGCTGCTACCCATTTCGTGTTTATTCTCTCCATGTCTTGAATATTGAAAGCCACCAGTTTTCGAGTTTACAACTGAAATGTCAAACAGAGTCTCCGGTCTGATTCTGATGATGTCTAATGAAGACAAGAAGTATTCAATCGTTCTCTGGACATGGTGACCATGGAGACTGAGTTAGGGGTTAGCTTTTTAGTTAATGTGTTGATCTTGCGAGATCTTAAAGGGTATTGGAGTTGAACTTTTCTTTTCTTTCCTTCTGTATTGGAGTTGAACTTAAGTTTAATCATATAAAACTAAATAATAATCGACCAAAAAATCATCCACCGACCACTCCATTGGGAGGGATCTTAATATGAGATTCTTATCATTAAAAAAATAAAAATATTAGAAAGTATGGGAGAGAAGGAAGAAGGGTTCTTAATAGAGTATTTTTAAGAACTCTTGGTTTCTATAATAAAAAAACCATTTGCCAAGTGTTGATTTTTGATTCAAACTATTTATTTGAAAAAAATAAAATTTAAATGAAAAATAAATTGTAATAAAAATAGTAGTAATTTATTTGTTTAGAACCTCTAGTTGAGACTCCATGGATGGAGTTGCTCTTAATGTATTAAACGAGGATCAATATTAGCAACTAAAGTTTTGTAAACAAATATAAATTGTGCATCCTGATTTTTAACCTAAAGCTCCTACCAATTTAGAGCCTTTAAAACCTTACTAGAACTCCTTTCGTTTTATTGCGTTTACAAAACAAATATTTTGTAAAAAATTAAAAATAAACCACAGGTTGAAAACGTTTTTGGTTGAAAGGAAATAGTAATCGTTGAATTTGGCTAATGTGAAATCTAACTAAAAACTTTGTTTTTCTGTGGAATCTAACTAACTAAAATCAATGGTACCAAAGTAATTTGGCTGATAATAACTGAATTTGGTGGAATTTAAAATAATTTTTTGTGTCAATTGACAAACTTTGATGTACATTTTGTAAAACACCATTTAATCTTCCATGTATAATGGGAAAGGTTGAACATCCAAACCCAAAATATTAGGTTATAAACTTTAGATTATCTAAATGTTTAAAATTATAGTCACAATACAATTCTATTAAGAATCGAACATGACCCGAACCAAACTCAATCTTAGTTGTAAAATATTCAAACGAGTTTTATATAAGTAAATCCAAAAAGTCTGATTCGGTCGGGTATCTGAAAACCTTAACTTACGAATGTGTATCTTTTTGTCAATAATTGGATCGGCAAGATGTGATCCATAACTAAAACCGACACTTTAAAGAAAAATCTATTTGTATTGAAAAAATATCGAATTTGTAAAATAACAACTACCACTGAATCACATAACTTCAGCCTACAAATATATATCTGAAATACTCAAAATATAATTATATATAAATTACTATTTATATTTGAAATTATTATATATAAGTTATATAACTAATTGTATGCTTTGCCAAAAGATCACATTAATGTAAAGTAGGTACGCGTATAAACAAAATCCTGCAAGTAAAAGATAAAAAATAAAAAATAAATAGATATAAAAGCAAAAGTAAAAAAAATTTCCTCAGACTTCCGCTCGTTCAACCCTAAAAATTTCCTCAGACTTCCTTTCAATAGTTCACAAATCACGCGTTACACAAACAATAAATGTTATATTTAAAGATATGAGGGAAGAAAAGCCACAACGAAATAAATATATTGCAACTATTCAAACCCTAGCTTATAGAGATTACTCCAAGATCCGCTTGGCCACAAGCGTCGCATAAAACTTCTTTGTCCGGAGGAATAACACAAAAGCGTCAATAGATCCAAGCAAAGCCATGGCCGCCATTATCATAAACGAAGTTCTAAAACAGTGATTCCCATAACAAGAATGATCTTCCTCTGAAGCTATCTTGTCGTACAAGTAGCCTATTACCTTCACTGAGAAAAAGTATGAACCAACCGGACTAGCTATCGATATTGTGTAGAATATAGTTCCCATATGACGTATTCCGAATATTTCAGAGGTTATTGTTGGCATGAGAGACCATTGTGAGCCGTACGCTAAACCGACCAACAAGGACCCGATATATAGGTTTCCTATGAAGCCTGAGGCCATGACAATATGACCTATAGCCATAAGACTTAGAGTTATGGACATGAAAATTGGTCTTGCCCATCCGTGATTGTGTAAATACGCATCTGAGATGTAACCCGATCCAAATCGGCCCAGAAAACTCCATATGCTCCAGAGAGACACCAGAGAATTGATTTGAACAGTAGAGTAGCGAAGTGACTCGCCCATCTGTTTGATGTTGTTTATAGTCGCGAGTCCTGAACCCATTCCAGATATCATCGCCACAAATAGAAGCCAGAAGTTGGTTGTACATATGGCTTCAAGGACGTTCATGTCATTGCTCATAACAACTTTAACATCTGTCATTGAAATGTATTAGGAAGTGCACTAAGGGACCTAAACTAACATATAAGGTGATACAATTAACTCTATGAAGAAATGCCAATAAATAAGAACTTGAACTACATCTTACCAGCAGAAGTGTTGAGCTTAGGAGAGTCAAGCAATGTTGTTGTCTCTGTAACAGGAAAATCCAAAGACAAGAATCTATGTTTCTCTTCACGTCCTGCTCTAACCGCCACTAAGAGAGGAGAAGCGAGCAAGAGAAGTAGAAGGGTAAAGGAACATATCTGCATAAGCTTTGACATTCCAAAAACATTTTCGACCAACAGGATGATCATAAGATAGATAACGATGACCAAGGAGATTGCAGAGAGACCATTCAAGTGTTTTTTGTCGCCTGCTATAACTGTGTCGTATGCTCTAACGAAGGGCATCAACGTCAAGATGAGAAGTGATGGTACTACGGCCAAAAGAAGAATGAAGTTCTTTGGGTCACCATCACAGAAGATGTAGTACATTTGAACCAGAATTGCTCCACTTAGCCCAAGATAACCCTATATAAATTAAAAACACACAGCACGTAATTACTACCTGGTAATTATCTAACCGATTTTGCTTGAGAGCTACAAAAGTTATATATACGTTTCTTATGAGAGTTTGGTAAATAAACTATGTTTTGTCACACAGAAGAATATTAAAGACATCGATACTATAGATACTAGGAACCAAATCCACGAGTAAATGCACCATTACTGGTTTGCAAAGAAAAATGTAATATGTTATTATTATAAAACAGCTAAAATGTTTATGGATCCAATCACAAAAATAAGTGATTAAGTATTCTGAAAACAATCATTTAAAAATAACTATTGGCAAAGATATTTTCAAATGAAAGTCAACGGCAAATTATGTTGGGCTACAACTGGCTGGCACAATAGCCAAATTCCTATATAATGTAGGTATGGAGACTCGATCCCAGATTATACAAATGCACTGCCTTAAGTGGACTTACCACCTGCCACTAGGCTAGATGCCATTTGCAACAAAAAAAAACTCAATTAACAAATCCTAGTAGCAAAATAATCCTATTGTTTGCAAATAAATTTAACAAATCAAACTCAATTAACTCAATTGTATCAACTAACTTTTCATTTATGTATAATTATATACACCTAATTCTATTGTCCAGCTAGTAAAGTCGGTATTTAAAAAAGAAAAATGAAGGTCTTTGTATAAGATAATAAGAGCAGAAAGTGTCCAAATATCTAGAATGTATATTTTTACTTTTAAAATCTGAATATCTTCTCGTACCTTCATAATGCCAACGGCGGTCCCACCATTCTCGGAGAAATTACGAACGGCGGTGACTATAATCGCCGTATTGAAAAAAGGCTGACAATGACCAGCGAAGAACATGAACAAACACATCAAAGCAACCGGAGGCCGTTGGATCACACCAGACGTAGCCATCCATATGAAACCATATCCTACGAACCATTGAAGCAAGCCCACGAATATAACCAACCACGGCCCACTAAAGAAACGACCACTACCACTTTTGCGGCTTGCGACCGCTGTGTACAAGAGGCCAGAGAGGATGCCTGCGTTTGCTCCAATGTCTTTGTAGACAGAGACCGTGTCAAGAGTAGATTGGTCATAAGATTGAGATGATTTTAGGAGAGAAGAATAGATTCCAAAAGTGTAGCTTGCTCCGCTAAAGCTTTGTATCCATATGCTTGCTGCTGCAGCCACCCATTTCGTGTTGACGAACTCCATCTTTCTCTCGTTATTTTTATCTGTTTGCATCGATTGATGTGCCTTCGTTGTCTTAAAATGAAAGTATAGTCAACTTGAAATTTTTTAAAATCTTTAATTGTAAGCATTTTTTATCTGGTTAGACCAAGTTTAACCGGATTAAAACAAAGGGTACAAACAAAACCGAGATTTGATTACATTCTAACAAAACTAAACCATATATAACCGATATCACAAGCCCATAAATTCTTCTCAGACAACATATCTCAATCTTATCTCATACCAACTCAAAACTATATAGGAGAGATCCACACCATGTGAAACGAGGAAGTCCATTTATTAATTATTTATAGTAACAACTGTATCGAGAAAAGATATATTACTGGAAAATGATGTGTGCACAATATATTTGAAATCTATATATGATTTAAAACGTGATGACTTCTGTATATAATTACATTTTTTGGCATATGACTAGTCCTCTTTTATATTTTATTGTGATTATAAAAAATGAGACGTGTAGACATGTAGCTGGTTTGTATAACTCTTGACGAATCGCTAATAGCAACATAGATGGACAATTTTTCCAACAGCAAAAGGACAATTAGATAACTTAAGACAATAACTCAACTAATACAGAAAAAATTAAAATCTTATTGTCTCCTTTAGAGATGTAGTCGTGAACGTTTTTGACTGTTCCATCCGCATAAGCCCAGCCCATTTAAGCCCAGGTAAGAACTAAGAAGTGGTAGTGGCCCATGCTGTCAAAGAGAATAACCATTTGTTTTAGGAATATGGCCGAATGGGGTTAGTGTTTTTTTTTTCTCCGACAAGTAATTTTATATTTGCATTAATGTAATCATCGTTTACACATTGTTGTAGAAAACTTGGGCAAGAATTATACATGAACCAGCTTTTACTCGTATTTGAAGTAATCATATTAGCTAATAGGTCCGGTCCGCACACCGGTTAGCTTGACGTGGATGGTGTTGGAATTTAAGTGAAGTAAAGCAAAAACCCCCAAGCTAAAGCCGTGGTGTGATAGTGCCAAAGACGCATGTTACAAGATTCCCCTTGCATTATACGATTAATGATCAGATTATCACCTTCAAGTTTAACATGTCTATAACCAAGACCCCAAACTGTTTGTAACGCCCAAATCAAGGCTCTAAACTCTGCCTCCTCCACCGAGTGTCTCCCTTCAAATTTACCCATGCCCGCTTGTAAATACCTAACTTGGTCATTGCGGATAATCCAGTCCATACCTGAATGACCATACTCTTTATGTGTAAGATCATAGTTACATTTTATCCAGCCCCTCTCAAGTTTCCTCCAATTCGTCAATATATTACTCTGCATATTTGTAGGTAAGGCCCTGTTGATCGGGTTTCCAACGAATCATCAGTCTATGAAGATATCCACTCATATACATCATTACTAGCCCTCCTAAAAGTCTCCATTGGTGATATGTCATGTTTAGAGACTAAAAGAGTGTTTTCTTTTTATTGACAAATTTAATTTATAGTTAAAATTTTACTAACGCAAATTTTTTTTATTAAATTTCAATTTTGATGAATAATGTAAAAATAGATATTGAGATTGATTGGTTATAATCAAAACGGTTATTTGCATGCGATATGTTTATTATATTATCAATATCTTAAATCTTCAGTCATTATTTTAATTTTTGTTTCAACCGTTTGTTTTTTTCCAAACAATGTTATCGATTGGATCTATTAAATTATTTGAGCAAACACGGAATTAGAGTTCATGCGGTATGCAATGCTATGAAGATGTTTTTGTCCAATGGAAATTTTTGATAAGAATAAGAAAATGATGTCTAAAACGAAAAAAACAAAATGATGTCTCAAAGAAACACTAAAAAATTCACCATTAGAACTGTAACAAAAAAATTGAACTCAAGTCCTAAACATGAATGTAAAGTAAAGTGAATTATATTACAAGTAAATCAAATAAACTATACGAATTCTTAATTATAGTATTCGCAAGAGACGCGTAATGAATAAATGCAAGTATACGTTGCTCAAACACTCAAGGTTCAAGATATCTATATCTATAAATTCGTTTGTCTTAATTAGAGATCCATGTGGTATTTACGTATGTTTTAAAATACACCAAAATTGTAAAGCAAGGAATAATGAGGATAAGTGTGAGACAATAACTCACTAATTTATATCCGAATTAGTTAAATTTGGTTATAAGCAGGCCAAACACTTAAGCAAATTTTGGTCATGTTTATATCTAATCGGAATTCGAGTAAAAACATCATTATTAAGCCCAAATAATACATAAATTTAAGTACGAGGTTATAGTACAATGGTTTTTTATACTAAAACAATGCTAAACAAAGTTACAGAATAAACTAGTCCCAAGTTTTCCAGTTTTATTCCATCCCTCCTTCCGTCCCGCTTCAGTCTCATGTTCCTTTGCCACTATCACAGCTGTTTGGATTCTCGTTATCTGCAATCATGTAGATTGCATAAGCACAAATAATGATTAGTGGTTTGGTTATCCTGTCCCTCCAGGAAAATATAGAAATCGCAATCAACCAGTCAATTAATCAAGTCAAAGAACAAATCAGAATATGCACAAAGTTCGACCAGATATGCTACCTTGGTTACTCGGATTCATCCAAATCAACCCAAAAAATAGTTACGAACTAACACAGTAATCAATCGGATCAGAACGTACAAAAAAACAAGTAATCATAACCCATCTAAGACAACCAATTTATGCAAAATCCACGAAAACAGATCGACCTACGATCACAAACTCACATTTTCCTTAGATTTTTTCTGACATCTCTTGACGCGGTTGATTATGGTGGATCCTTGATCAGAACGGTCCCTTTCTCTCTGAAATCTTATCACATAGTCGTCCTTGATGCCTTAGCCGTTTTTATGTATTTTTCCTTAGAGGTTTTCGTGAAATTGTGTTGGCAACAATGGCTTAATACTCTATTTATAGGTTCTTTACGAAAACCTTATCCCTAGTTCCCCTCGAGTTGAGCTAGGTTGAAGCAATCACTTAAAACAAACCGGATCATGATCGCGGTATGGTATGTCTGTACCGACTCTTGTCTCAAAACATTTGTCCAGACATACAATGTCACTACCACTCTCCTGACCATCCTTGTCGGGTCACTGATCCTTGTCTGAAAATCTTGGGCCTTTGTTCGAAGGTGAGTTAGTCCGTCATGAACCTTCCGTGTTCTGGTCCGGACACGACCAATCTTGTCGGAATGTTCCTTGCCTGAATCTGATAGCCCTGTCCGAAGTTGCATTTCTTGTCTAGTGATTTAGCCATTTTTCCCAACTTTCAGTTTTCCTCAATTTTTCTTTGACTTGTTCCAACTCCCTCGACTGATTTTCTCCACTTCTTTCGACCCAATCCAGAAACACCCGGACAGTCCATAAGAGGCGAGTGTTACAGTAAGCTTGTTTGCGGATTAGCAAAAGGAATTTTTTCTTACGATGGAATTGAAACATTTCAGAAACTAAGACCACCTCTAACAAGATGTTGTTATAAAGGTTTTTAACATTAAAAAATTACAAAAGTAGGAGAGATGATGAAATTGAGTTCTTAAATAAAAAATTAAGGAAATGAGTTTTTTAAATAAGAAATCCATTTTTACTATATGTCTTTTTTAACTGGATATTACCTTTTACAAATTAAAATTGAAAAAAAAAAATTAATAAAATATATTAGTATTTTATGGTTAAAAAACTGATATGAGGTTTTTAATCATTAGAAATGCTCTAAGATTTGATAGTAACATGTTACAATATCGCTATTGGTGTGGTGTATTAAATAATAACATCGAATAATTTTGATAATGGATTAGCAAAATACTAGTGGCATGAATTAATCTTCATTTTACTCCATGTTTTGAATTACAGCGCTAGTGGTATGGTGAAGTGATGTTTAACGCGTAATCACTTAAACATCATGCGTAAAAACTAGTTTTTCAATTTCTTCTATGTTTCAGTTATATTACTCAACAATTATGTGTTAAAATTTCATAAAATATATTAATAAAATGATTAAATGTCATTATAGATAATTTCCTAGTTGTAATTAACATCAACAAATTAAATTCTACAACAATTTAATTTATATGACTAAAATTTTCTTTATTTTAACTAGAAAATAGTATTCAAATTTTAATATTTTTTTAAATTAATATTAATTCTGAAAATTAATCGGATATTAATCTGATTAGAACAAAAAAGTATTGAGAATATGTGGGACTAATCAAAAACTGATTTTTATAACTATCTAGATATTAGTCTACTTGAAGGTGATCACTGTCTACTATATACGCAGAGAATTAATTGATTAGACGGACGGATATTTAAACCAGGATGTTACTTATATCATCAGTTTAATTTGCATTTTAATGAGTGAGCATGTAATTTATGATTTACAAGCTTACATCCACGATAAATAAATAAAAACGAGAATTGCTCTTCTTTGTTGATTAGGAAACTTGGTCAAAATTTAACCAAAATACTTTCATGAATCTTAAGGAACCACTCTCCTCAAGACTCTTATTTATATATTGGGTTAATCTCCCTAATCTAATAGGAATTACATAAATCTAATCCTAACGAATTTAGTGTTATCTCTAAAAATAACTCTTATCTAAAGATAACTTGGAGCCTAAACTAAAGAATTATTCAACATTCACCCCCGTAATTCCGACTTGAATTCCGGGAGTAATGATCTTGAGTGACATTTTGTATAGTCGGTTTGATGATCTTGTCACTTGAATTAATAGTCTTACTTGTGAGTCTCTAAGGTGTAGTCGATCTCCTTTCATCTTAACTTCACATCCATTCTTAGTTGCTTGTCCAAGACTTATGATATTATGCTTCAACTCGAGTATAAAATAAATAATTTTTAAGTACCTTTCTCTCTCCGGTTTTGCCAATAAACGTGATAGATCCTTTCCCAACTATATTGACATATGACCCATCTCCAAAGTTTACTTTTTATTTGACGTTCTCATCTAGCTTAGAAGAATTCTTTGTTTTCCGTCATGTGATTACTTGCTCCGTTGTCAAGGTACCAAATTTTTGATTTCGAGCCTTCTTTACTTGTTTCATAAGCTTTAGGGAAAACTTTATCATCATTCAAGAACACAATCTCATGAACATAAAGGGATTCTTCTTCAATTTCTTCTTCAATTTCTTCTTCCTCCTCTTGATGTTCATTGAGAGTTGCTTCTTGACTCTATCTAGGTCTATCAGTACATGCTGAAACAAAATGCCCCAGCTTGTCACATCTCCAACATATCACTTTGGATCGATCTCTACTTCCCCTTTTGTTATAGCTTTTGGTTTCTTCCTTTTGGTCTCATTTTCTTGATTTTCTTCGACCCCTTCCTCGACCTCAACCTCTACATCCTCGGCCTCGACCTCCTCATCTTTCTTCTCTTCCATTGTTTGAAAACATGTTTTCCTTTCTTCCACATTTTCGTTTTTCGCGTTAATTCTTTCTTCAAACGCCTTGATTCTCCCGATTATCTCTTCGAACCTTATTGTCTTAAGGTCTAGGACTTGTTAAAGAGAAGCCACAATGTGAATATACTTATCCACCGGTAATCCGTTAAGAAAATTCTTGACAAGTCTTGTTTCAGTAATGATTCTCCAAGTGAGGCCGATTGAGCTGCAATTCCGGAAATCTTTCCTGCAAATTCATCAACCTCGTCACTTATCGACAATCTTTCTAGATACGCTAATAGGGTTTGTAACCTTGCTTCCTCCACATGATCATCTCCTTGATACCATCATTTAATAGCATCCCAAAGCCATTTAGCCGTATCTTGATCTCCTTTTTTCAAGATGAGCTATGGTTGTGACATTACTGGATTAGACTTGATGTAACGCAAAATCTGATGTGCTGCTTGAATATGTACATCAGTAAGAGCATATAAGAACTGACTCAGATAATGAACCGCAAAGGTTAAATTTGGACGAGTAATTGTTAAGTACAATAAGCGCATAATCAATTCTCTATACGGAGTTGACATCGTAATTGAGTACCAGAATCTCTACTAAGATGAACTGTAGGATCCGTGGGCACATAAATCGGTTTACAAGCTAACATTTCTGTAGTAGCAAGGATGTCAAGAGCATACTTACGTTGACATATGAAAATTCCAGTGTTGCTATGTGCAATCTCAATACCCAAAAACTATTTCGGAGCACCAATGTCTTTGATCTTGAAGGCTGCGTGAACGGCATCTTTGAGTGACTGGAGCTCAACATCATCATTAGATGCAATCATTATATCGTCAACATAAACCAAAAGAGCAACAAAAGAAGAGCCTTGCTTCTTTATAAACAAAGTATTATTTGCTGGAGATTGCTCAAAACCAGCCGCAAAACAACCTTAGAGAAATATTGGTATCATTGTCTTGACGCTTGCTTTAAACCATAAATGGACTTATGAAGTTTGCAAAAAACATTAGGACGAAGATATCCATCAGGTGGTGTATAGACTTGAGGTAAACTCATGTAAATCTCCTCATTAAGCTCACCATGCAAAAAGGCATTGGAAACATCCATTTGTGTTAAAGACACACCTTGCGCAAATTCAAGTCCAAGGAGAAACTTTACATTGGTGAGTTTGGCGAGTAGTGATAATGATTCTATGAAATTGATTCCCTCCATATGAGAGCAACCTTTGGCAACCAACCGTTCCTTATACCTAGCAATAAAACCATCAGAATTATACTTAATAGTATAAACCCATTTGCAGCCAATCACATGTTTATTCAGGGGTAAAGAAAGAACCGTCCAAGTCTTATTAAGTTCCATAGTTGTACTCTCCACATCCATTGCTTTGGGAAAATATGGATGTGTCATTGCCTGCTTGAAGGTTTGTGGTTATGTCTCAAGTGTGCAAGAAAAAACAAAAGACTAATATGCAGGTTTTAGATGAAATATGTGATAACAAATGACAAAGGAAACAAGTTAAACTTAGTGACTTGAGAGTTGGAAGAAGAAGAGACTGAAGTTGAATGATCTGTATTTGAAGAATGAAGAAGAGAGCAATGAAAGTCAGATAAGTAACATGGTCCTTTACTGTGCCATTTTGGTCTAGTTGTATTGAGCGAAACATCTGCAACTTCAAGTATTAGAGTCTCTGATAATGATGTGACACTAGGAGCTGTAGGAACTGAACCAGAATCATTCATGTGCAGATCATTATTCCTAGCAATTTCTAGTTGCTCAATACAAATTTCATTTTCAGGATAATCAAATTTCAAAACATCATCAATAGCAACGGGTGTAAAGACATGCAAGATAGTATCATGAAACAAATCATTAGATGAATGCATTGAAATATTGTTCTTGAGAGGAAATATATGTTCATGAAAGATGACATTATGAGAAATAGAAAGCTCATTTGTCTCTAAATTCAGAACTTTGTAACCTTTATAACTAGAGGGATATCCAAGAAACACACAAGAATTAGCTATTTCAGAAAATTTATGTCAATCCTTATTAAGTGTAGAAACATAACACAAACAACCAAAAGATTTTAAGAAAGTATAATCAGGTTGTTTGTGATGTAAAATTTCATAAGGAGACATTTTCTTCAAAAGCAAAGATGGCGTCCTATTGATTAAGAATACTGCAGTAAGAACAAAATCATGCCAATACACCAAAGGAACATTATATTGAAAAAGTAAGGCCCGAGCTACATTCAAAATGTGCTAATGTTTACACTCTATAACAGAGTTCCACTGAGGTGTATATACCAAGAGAAATGATGTAACATGCCTTTATCCTTGACAAGTTGAGCAAATGACATATCATGAGCATTGACACTACAGATTGCCTTTATATTAACAATATATTCAGTGGAAATGTACTTAACAAAATCAGGAAAATAGTCAAAACGTCTCTTTTATTGTGAAGCATATAAACCCATGTAACCTTTGTACAATCATCAACAATAGTCAAGAAATATTTGTATCCTTCAACATACTCAATATTAAAAGGACCCCAAATGTCTAAATGAAATATCAAAGGGAGATTTAGACAGATTATTGTGAGAGACAAATGGCAAATGTTTCTGTTTAGCTAATGGACATATGTCACAATGAAAAGAATGAGACTTAGACTTAGACATAGGTAAGATACTAGAAATATGATCAAGTTTGGCCATAGAGGGATGTCCTAACCGTTGATGCCACAAGGTGTTGTCTTCAAGCAGATAGCCACAAAATAGGGTAGAGTTGGTAGATGAGAAAGGAACACCAATCTTTAGAATGTAGAGAACGTGTATGAGTATGCCTCTACCAATCATCAAGTTCCGAATATGGTCCTACAACTGGCAGAAATCACGATAAAATACAACAAAGCATTGCAAGTCAGATTTTTCAAGCAAATAACCGACACTCAACAAATTGAATTTAAAGGTAAAAATATAGAGAACATCATATAACACAAGGTGATCTGAAACATGAATGGTTCCTGTATGACTGATTGGCACTGTTGTGCCATTTGGAAGAGAAATTGTTACCCCTGCAACCGGAAAACTTTCACTGAGTAGAGCTAGATCAGAACACACATGACTTGTGGCTCCACTATCTATTATCCAACTCCCATGCAGAGGAATTAAACAAAGAGATGAAAGGTCGTGGTGTTGAAAAGTAAAAGAATGTTGTTCATATCAAATACTAGATGAAGGAAAAAGAAAGGTGGAAGAATTATACACACATGAGACATTATTATCAATTGATTTAGTAGACATGGCACCATGTTCAATAATTGTAGCAATTAGGAAAGTTGACGACATCTCTGGAACCCGAACTTGAGCATTCAACTGTGTGATGAAAGACTGAACTTGATCATATATGAACCTACTGAGATCGAGACTAGTCATAGCTGGCATGTTAATTGCAGTCGTAATTGCATTGGCGACAACACCATACTTGGAATGTTGATTAGATGGGGCTGGTGCAGGTGCATTTGACTGACTTTGATGCAACTTATGTCTTGGAGGGTATCCATGTAGTTTGTAGCACTTTTGGATAGTGTGTCCAGACTGGTTATAATGAGTGCAATATGGCCTTTGAGACTGTTGAGATCGGGGCTTGTTATTATGTGTTGCAAAAGCAAGATTATCCATATAGTCTGCTGTGATATCGGTTTGAAACGCAACATTATCAAGTCTTATTGCAGGTTTAAGGAACGTTTGGCTTTCATCCTGAGCTATGATGTTAAACACATCCACTATAGATGGTATTGGCTTTAGCATCAAGATTTGTTTGCGTGTGACTTCAAAAGCCTCATTTAACCCCATCAGGAACTTAGTAACTCGACTTCTCTACTGTAATTTTTCCCACAAAGTTGTAGCATTACATTCAAATTTTCCACAACTGCATACCGGTAACTCTATGTAGTTCTTATGTTCTTCCCACAAGGTGACCAACTCGATATAGTTATCACTGGCATCTATAGCTCTTTGTTGGATAGAACTTAACTTCTGCTCAATTTCGTAAACATGAGGAGCGTTATCTTATTTAAAACGAGACAAAAGATTCTTCCAAATAGCTTCAGCAGTGGACATGAACAATAAGCTTTGTCCAATTTTTTTTGACACCGAGTTTATTAGCCAAGTGGCTACCATATCATTACATTTAGACCATGAACCAGAGTCACGATGAGTGGTCGAAGGTTGCAGTATAGTTCCGTCAATGAATCCTAATTTGTTTCGCACATTCAAGGTCATCTTAACAGATCTACGTTATGAGTGGAAGTCAGATTCAGAAGAAAGACGATCATATACAAGAACTAACTCGGCGTGGTCTGATGAATGAAGAAAATACAGATTCTCCTAAAGATCTGTGGATTGAGGTTGATTAACATAGTTTGCTGCTTGATTTTGCCGAGTAGATTCCATTATAAGGGATATAAAAGAAATCGATGAAGAGAGATTGTGCCGATAGGTGAAATCAAAGGAATGACAACAATCAGAGGTAACAAGAAAGAAACTCAGAATCAAGCGAATATAAATAAGCAAAGAAGAAATCGAAACAGCTATGCAACAATCGGTGACGAAATCGAAAAGGATCAATAGAACTCTGATACTCTTGATAAATACGACTGTTGAAGAAGAACAAACGAGAAAAACGGAAGCAAGAATCGCTTTGATACCATATTAAAAACTCGAGCTTGAAGAAGAACTTTCTCGTTAACTCAAAACTACGTTGCAATGTTTTAATATATACACAATGTATAAACCGGAATTACTCAATTTTATAAGCTAACCGGTTGAATCTAATACAATTAAATCTATAACTTCAATATAAACTAAGGAATTATCCAATAATAAATAAATCCTGAATGAAATGATTACTCAAGTCCACCAAGTTTCAGAGTAGAACTGTAGAATATTCGAATTTCAAGATGATCTGGAACGTAGGGACCACGTGACCTCCGCCTATTTTCAGATCCTTTTATCTTGAAACTAAATAAATGAGACATTTTAACGTTCATCATCTTATTTAAAAACTACCACTAATGTTAGAAAAACACATAACCAAATATATATAAAAAAGAGTACGCGTGGTCCGAAAGCAACGGAGCCTGATGTGTGTCTGTACACGCTGACGCTTTGATTCCTTTTCCCAGTTTTAAACCCACGTTAATCCTTCTTCTCATCGTAGCTTACTTCAACATTTAACCAAGTTTATACATATTTGTTATTCACATAGAATATTCCATCTTATCACATTCTTAAAAACTTGAAAGAGATAAAGTACTTAGATTACATACTTGTTTTTCCTTCCACAATTTTGATTATATATATATGGTTCAAAATAGATTTTAGTTTCTCAGAAATTAGAAATGGTTAAGCTATGTAGTTTTGTGTGCCAATCTGCAGTTACTTGTCGCATACAAATACAAAAAGTAGCATTCATTATTTGACAACTCTGTCCCAATCCAATCCAACCTCGATTGTTGTTATGCATCAGTATTAGCTCCAACTTCTATAAAAACATGCTTATTCGTTTTGGTATAAGACCGGAAATCAGCAATCAGTTCATAATTTTCTCTGCATTTCATTGAATTTTACTTAACTAAACATATTTAAACCGAAAATACATGATCATGACATCATCTGATTGATTTCATAGATCACTACACAAAACACAAAACCCCAAATCACAACTTCTTCTTCTTACCTTCTTATCTTCTTACCTTTATATAAAAGCCTCCAAGGATCAAGAACCAACAAAAACCCTCAATTCTCATCTCATATATAACCAAAGTTCTCAGTAATGGCGGAAGAATTCGATGAATCTGAGATAGTGTTCTCCGATGGTTTGAGCTCTGTTCTTCAACAAGAGGAGGAATATGACAATGATTCTTTCAGGTTCGATATAGAGGAGAAGAAAACGAGGAAGATCAAGAAGAGAAAGACAGAGAGAGCTTTATCGAGCTCGCTTCCGGTGAATATTCCAGAGAATATGCTCCGGAGATACGTCGGGAAAGAGGAAGAGAACTACTCAGAGGAGGAATATTCCGACGGAGGAGAAGGAGAAATTGTTCCACCGCATGTAATCGTTGGACGGAGGATCCAAGGAGGACAAATGGCGTTTTCTGTTTGTACACTTAAGGGGAGAGATCTGAGTCGGGTCCGGAATTCGGTTCTTAGGTTAACCGGTTTTTTGGAGAACTGAACCGTTCCCGGTTTTCTACTGTATCATCTTCTTCCATTATACTATTTTTGCAAATTACAGAAAATTTTCAGCGATCTCGTGATGTTTTATCCAAGTAAAGTGGGGAAAATGTGAAAGAGGGATTAAAAAGAAAGAAAGATTTGTTATTTAGTTCATTTTTGCCCGACTGTTTTATGTTTTTAACGTGAGAATTTCGTGTTATTTAAGAGACAACATAACAAGTATGTAAAATCCAAAACTTGTCCAAGTCTTTTTGGCTCGTGATTGCAGCAATTATGGAAGTGTAATGAATATATCTGAGTTGGATTTATGTTGTGCAGATGTGGACAAAAGCCAAACCAAAACAGCTGTTCTATCTTCACTGATTGTGAGAGACAGAAAGAGAAATTAGTTGCCTATGATATCAACTACCAACGATAAAAAATATTCTAGGACAATAAATTTGGTTAACTCGATTTAAAATGTGGAATCTAATTTTAGAACAAATAGAAAATAATTATCCTTTTTAGTATTTTAGTATAATATTAGTATTTATTTCTCTCTACTCCGTGTGTTTTCATCATCTTTTCTCTCTTCTCTAAAACAAATTTTTTTTTTTTTGCAACTTCTCTAAAACAAATCTTTTAGAGAGAATGAGATTATAAATTTATTCGTCAAACTTCCTCCTTCCTCTTGCTGTCACTCTTCTTCTCTGCCTAATTCCAACTTCTAATTTTCTTTTGGTTATCCGTTGATAAACTTCATCAATCTACTTATCCAGCTAAGATTTTCAATTTTGGAGATCGATCCAAGAAAATTCGAAGATCTACTGGTGCATGCATTATCCTATCACCTAGATTTCTTTGTTTTATTAATATACTTTCTCTTTCATGCAATATAATTGTGATCCATGTAAACACCATTTGGAAGAGAAAGATGTTCTTGCGATAACAAATGGTAGACTTCTTCCAAAAGTATCTTTCATCACCAAGATCTAAGATAAACCATGAATTATTGAAATCGTTGCGATTGATGTCTACCAAAAAAGACTTGCCAATCAATTCCCTCTTGATGGTATCTACAATCATCTTAGCATCATTGGGTACACCATCTGATGAAAGCAAGCCTTCCCAAAAGTGAATCATTGGCATATAAATGGAAGTTTCAAGAAGACTACATTGTTGGTTAATTACTTAATGACTAAGTTATCTCTAAAATAAGTGTGTTAGTTATTTTAGAGATAATCTCTAGTAAGAGTTAGTTACTTAGAGATAAGATCAAATATTTAGATTAGATTCATGAGAATTAATCTATATATATGAGGCTTAAGGAGGTTTGTTCCTTAAGACTTTAGAAAACAAGGTTTATGTTTTGAGATAGTTTTCTAAATCAATAAGAAGAGAAGTTCTTATATTCTAAAGTGTGCAAATACGATTAACTTGATTTGGTATCAGAGCTCTTAGGTTTCGATTCATCAAGCTGATCAACAATGGGAGACGTGACTCCAGTACAATCTCGAAGCAAAGATCCAAGTGTACCTTCAATACAATGTCTGATGCTTACCGCTACAAACTACACGGTTTGGTCAATGCGTATGAAGGTCATGATGCATGTTAGTGAGGTTTGGGAGACAATTGAACGAGGCTCAACAAACCCGAAGAAGAATGATAAGCGATTGCTCTCTTGTTCCAGTCCATACCAGAAGTTCTCATATTACAAGTATGAGATCAAGGAACAGCCAAGGAACATTGGGATGCAATTAAGACTCGCTACCAAGGTGCAGAGCGTGTTAAGGAGGCTCGTTTACAAACTTTAATTGCTGATTTTGATAGGTTAAAGATGAGTGACTCAGATTTGGTGGATGACTTTGCTGGAAAGATCTCGGGGATAGCAGCTCAATCCGCATCCCTTGGAGATACAATCGATGAAACAAAGATGGTTAAGAAGTTTTTAAGCGGACTTCCGAGACATAAATTCATTCATATTGTGGCTTCTCTTGAACATGTACTAGACTTAAAGACAACTCACTTTGAAGACATAGTTGGGAGAATTAAAGTTTATGAGGAGAGAGTTAGCAATGAAACACATCGTGAAGAACAAGATAAGCTTATGTACTCAAATCGAATCTCCTATAGTCGAAGTGAAAATCCGAGTGAAAGTGGAGGAAGAGGTGCAGGAAGAGGAGGCAATAGTCATGGACGAGGTAGAGGAATAACACGTTTTCATGATCGAAATAATCAAGAGGAATACAAAGAACCAAAACAAAGTATTAAGAAAGATCGATCAAGAGTGATTTGTTGGAGATGTGATAAACCATGACAATTTGTCTCTTCTTGCCCTGATAGACCACAAGAACAACCAGAGGCTAATCTCAATGAGTATGAAGATGAGGAAGGAGAAGAAGTTAAAGAAGAATCTCTTTATATGCATGAGACTGTTTTCTTAAATGAAGACAAGGTGTTTCCTCGAAAATATGATACCGGTGGAGATGAATCAAGTATGTGGTATCTAGATAATGGCACAAGTAACCATATGACTGGAAGCAAATGTTTCTTTTTTAAGCTCAATGAGGAGGTAAGAGGAAAAGTTTGCTTTGGAGATGGTTCGCATGTTGACATACTTAGTAAAGGGACAATTGTCTTTGTTGGGAAAAATGGAGAGAAACGAGAACTTAAGAATATCTACTTCATTCCCAATCTTAAACATAACATCATGAGTCTTGGCCAAGCTACAGAGAATGGATGCGAAATAAAGATGAAAGGGAATCAATTGACTGTGAGAGATCCGAAAGGGAGATTGTTGCTCTAAGTCACAAGGTCTATAAATAGACTTTACAAAGCGTCTTTGCAAGTTTGTAAACAGAGACGTTTAGGACACATAAGTATTGGAGTGATGAACAATATGGTGAAGGAAAAGACGGTCATAGGTTTGCCACAAACGACTCATGAGAAGAATATTTGTGAGTCTTGTCTAAAGGGAAAGAAAACACGACATCTTTTTTCCTTCAAAGACTAAGTTCCAGGCGAATAAAGGCTTAGAACTGATACATGGTGACTTGTGTGCTCTGATTTCTCCCTCAACACCTTCTCATAATCGCTACATCTTCGTACTAATTGATGATTGTACAAGATATATGTGAACGTTTTTGCTTAAGGATAAGAGTGAAGCTTTTGATCGATTTCAAAGATTCGAGACATTTGTTGAAAATCAGTTGGATTTACCTATCAAAACTCTTCATACAGATCGTGGAGGGGAGTTTACGTCTACTACCTTCACACGTTTTTGTGAAGACAAAGGAATCACAAGACAACTCACAGTACCTTACACACCACAACAAAACGGTGTGGTGGAGAGAAGAAATCGAACCTTGATGGGTATGACAAGAAGCTTGCTAAAATACATGGAAGTACCTAATGAATTTTGGGGAGAAGTTGTACGACACTCCACTTATCTCATCAATCGAATACCAACTAAGGCGTTACAAGGACATACTCCATATGAAAGCCTTATGAAGAGAAAACCGAACATTGAACACTTAAGAGTTTTTAGATGTCTTGCCTATGTAAAGTTCACGGAACCACATCTTATGAAACTTGAAGATCGGTCTAAATGCGTGGTTAATCTAGGTTCTGAACAAGGAACGAAAGGGTACATAATTTATGATCCTAAAGCAAAGAGAATATTAATGAGTAGAGATGTAGTATTTGATGAAAAACAAAGTTGGGATTGGACAACTACACAAACGAGTTCCGAACCAGGAATGTTTAGAGTGTTTCGAGATGGAGTCATGGAAGAAGAAAATGTCTTTCCCAATGTACAAGAGGAACATGAATATAATGATCAACCTAACCACAATGATCATGAAGATCATGAATATGTTGCCGGAGAAGAAAATACATCTGAGAATGTTATACCTACTTCACAACGATATGGTCGTGTTCTTACAAGACCAAAACACTTAGATGATTTCGTTTTACTTGCTGAATGAGAAGGACGAAGATTGCTTCTCATGATAGATGGCGAACCAGAAAATTATAGGGAAGCTAAAGACATTCGAGAGTAGGTAGAAGGTATGCAAACTGAACTTGATTCGAATTTCAAGAATAAGACATGGACACTTGTTGACAAACCAGAAGGAGTTAAGCCTATTGGGTTGAAGTGGATCTTCAAAGTTAAGAGACATGCCGATGGAACCATTCATAAGGTCAAAGCGAGACTTGCGGCCAAAAGATATGTTCAACAACATGGCATCGACTCTGAGGAGGTTTTTGCACCAGTAGCTCGTATTGAAACCATTCGTTTACTTATAGGATTTTCAGCTACACATAGGTGGAATCATTTAGATGTTAAAACAGCCTTCTTGAATGATGACTTATTCGAGACAGTTTATGTACAACAACCAGAAGGATTTGTGAAGAAAGGTGGAGAAAATAAAGTGTATCTTCTTCACAAAGCATTGTATGGTTTGCGTCAAGCTCCCAAAGCATGGAATGTCAAACTCGATCAAGTCTTAAAGAGATTTCGGTTCACAAGATGTAAGAAAGAAACTTCGGTGTACATCAAGAGAGTTACGGAAGAACTTGTGATCATAGCCATTTATGTTGATGACTTTTTTGT
The DNA here is from genome assembly GCA_023374145.1 of Lepidium sativum. Taxonomy (NCBI): domain Eukaryota; kingdom Viridiplantae; phylum Streptophyta; class Magnoliopsida; order Brassicales; family Brassicaceae; genus Lepidium; species Lepidium sativum. The sequence continues at coordinate 111,233 of JAKUCM010001670.1, forward strand.
TACCGGAACATCTCTACAAGTAATCGATAGTTTCAAGAAGAACATATGTAGTGAGTTCGAGATGACCGACTTAGGCAAGTTAACTTACTATCCCGGTATAGAAGTACATCAGGGAATCGATGAAATTTGGATCAAGCAAGAAGGTTATGCTAAAGGGATACTCTTAGACAACGATATGAATGAGTGCAACTCAACAAGCACACCGATGGAGATTAAGTTGAAGTTATCTAAAGCCGTAACTGAACCCAATATTGATGCCACAAGGTATAGAAGAACAATTGGTAGCTTGAGATATCTTCTCCACACAAGACCAGATTTGTCTTATGCAATAGGAGTATTGAGTAGATACATGCAAAGTCCAAGAGAATCACATGGAATAGCTCTTAAAAAAGTGCTAAGGTATGTGAAAGGAACTACTAACTTGGGTTTGTTTTTCAAGAAGGAAGAGTCAAAGAGAATCATAGGGTATAGTGATAGTAGCCACAATATCGACATTGATGATGGAAGAAGCACCTCCGGTCAAGTATTCTTCTTTGGTTCTTCACCGATCACTAGGACCTCTAAAAAAAACCTACCGTGGCTCTCTCTTCTTGTGAAGAATAATTTATGGCTGCAACTGAAACATCAAAGCAAGCTATATGGCTTAAGGAACTTATGAAAGAGGTACTTAACAAAGACGAGAAGATTGTGTTAAGGATATATAAAAAGTTGGCTATAACTCTCACCAAAAATCCAGTCTTCCACGGAAGAAGCAAGCATATACTTTCGGGATATCACTTTATTCGTGAGTGTGTTGAAAATAATCAGATTGAGGTGGAGCACGTCTCAGGAGAAGAACAGAAAGCCGAAATTCTTACAAAAGGCTTAGGAAGGAACAAGTTCAAAGAAATGAGAAGCAAGATAAGAGTCATCGAGTTCACACAACCCGAAATTCATCTTGGAATTACGGGGGAAAATGTTGGTTAATGCCTTAATGACTAAGCTATCTCTAAAATAGGTATGTTAGTTATTTTAGAGATAATCTCCACTAAGAGTCAGTTACTTGGAGATTAGATCAAATATTTAGATCAGATTCATGAGAATTAATCTATATATATGAGGCTTAAGGAAGTTTGTTCCTTGAGACATTAGTAAACAAGGTTTAGGTTTTGAGATAGTTTCTTAAATCAATAAGAAGAGAAGTTTTTATATTCTAAGTATGCAAATACGATTAACTTAATACACAAGGTCGAACACAAGAGAGTTTGTACTATCCAAAAGGATAAAGAAATGTTATGGTTTCAGAATCAACTTGTAATGGGTCTGTGCGGTGACTACTCATCCATAACTTCCGGCAAACTGCATGTCGGAGGTCGCGCAGTGTCACAGCTTTTAGACATTTGGGCTTCGTTTAACCCATTTGATCTTTAATTTATACTCTGGACTGTTTGTAATTTGGGCTTTTATATTTGCTTTTTAATAAAATATTACGTTTTAGTGAAAAAAATTTAATTCATGTGAGAGCATTTCCAACCACAATATTATTTTAGTGTTGAAATTACACTATATTTGGTATAGTTTTAACATTAAATTTTTTTCTTCCATCACAAACTAATACTATATATTATTTTATTATTAGTTTAATTTTATTACTATTTAATAATTTTATAAAATATAATATTCTTCTAGTTTACTAAATAAGTTATTGAAATTGATTAATTAAAAAATAATAAAAGGAGAATTATATCTTAAGTTTATGAATTAAGTAATTAACTGTTTAACTAAACTTACAAATTTATTTAAATTTTTAGTAGTTAATGAATTATTTAAACTTTTGTACGTATATATTATGCTTTTAGAAATATGTACTTAATTTATTATATTTGTTTGGTTTAGGTATGTAGTTATAATAGTTAATTAAGCATATTTTAATTAAAACATTAATTAAGTTTTTACATTCACTTACGTGCATCGGTGGCACGCTTAATTGGTAATAAAATATTATTATTTTTATAAAATCTTATTTTTTATTTAAATTTTATTTTTAAAAAGTTTTTATTTATGGGTGGAGTGTATTATGTTCTGTCTAACATCAGTTTAATATTCAACGTTTAGTAATGGAGAGCCCGAGGGGTGTATTTTACCTAGGAGGGGTCTCCGACAAGGGGATCCGTTGTCACCTTACATATTTATCTTATGTACGGAATGGTTGATTTGTAGATTAAAATTGGCGGAGAGGCAACATTTGCTTACCGGGTTGTCTATATCTCGGACAAGTCCAGCTATTTCGCATCTTTTGTTTGCATATGATAATTTATTTTTTTGTAAGGCTACTGTAGAAGAAGCCAATCAAATTTTCTCGATTTTAAAGGAATATGAGTTGATTACTGGGCAACAAATAAATTTTGCGAAGTCAGCTTTGCAATTTGGTCATGTAGTATCGGAATCGATAAAACTACCGATTCAGCAGGTGTTAGGGATCACTAACCTGGGTGGTATAGGTACATACTTAGGTATCCCAGAAAATTTAGGAGGTGCAAAAACAAAATTTTTTGCCTTTGTGCGGGATAAGTTACAAGCTCGCATTGGTAATTGGTCGACTAGATTCCTCTCAAAAGTTGGGAAGGAAGTTTTGATTAAGTCAGTTTTAACAGCTTTACCTACATATGTGATGTCTTGTTACAGGCTACCTCGGGGAATTGTTCAGAAGTTAATATCGGCAATAGCGGATTTTTGGTGGTCTGGTTCAGGGGAGACTAAAGGAATACATTGGCGTAAATGGGGAATGTTATGTAAACCAAAGATGGTGGGAGGACTGGGTTTTAGGAATTTGAAAAATTTTAACACCACTATGTTAGCGAAGCAACTCTGGCGACTTCTAGATTTCCCGGATTCTTTGATAGTGATGGTTTTGAAGGGTCGATACTATAAGGATCAATGTTTATTTGGGGCACCTTTGAAAACTTTATCCTCATATGGGTGGAAAAGCTTGTATTCTGCGAGATGCCTGGTTCCTAAGGGTTGTATTCGTCGAATTGGAGATGGGAAAACAGTTAAGATTTGGCAGGACTCATGGATATCGGACACAAGTCCTAGACCGGCAATGTGGTCAAATTTGATTTTGTTTCCTGACATGACTATTGATCATTTTATTGATAAACCTAGGGGTAAATGGAAGGAGGTTCTAGTTCGTCAATATTTCGAACCTTAGGATGTAAGCTTGATTCTTGGAATTCCAGTTCCAATTCAGGTTCGTCCAGACTATTGGGACTGACATTATACATCAACAGGACAATATTCGGTGAAATCAGGATATCACCTAGCTGAAAATTTGTTTGATAAGGAGCTTTGTATGATGGGTCCATGTTTTGAGACTCTGTATAGTAATATTTGGAAGTTGAATTGCCCAAACAAAATTAAACATTTCCTCTGGCAAACTCTGTCCGGTTGTATTGTTGTTAGTACCAATATTGCCAAGAGAGGGATTAATTGTGATATGAGATGTGCCCAGTGTGACGACGCACAAGATTTTGTTAATCACGCTCTATTTCTATGTCCACCAACCCTTCAAGTCTTGGCGTTGTCTTGCATTCCATCGAGGCCAGGTGTTTTTTTGTGGTGCGTCGATTTGGTATAACTTGGATTATCTGTTTCGGATAATGCAGGTTAGGATAGATTGGCAAATATTCCCTTGGATTTTGTGGCAGATCTGGAAAGTGAGGAATGCTTTCTGTTTTGCTGGTAGTGCTATGGACCCGCAAAGGGTGTTAAGTATTGTTGTTGCTGATCAGATAGAATGGTCAATGGCAAACTTAGGGGATTCCACTGGTCGTGGTAAATATCCCATCAGGAATACTGTCAGAAAATCACTACAAGTTTTCCCTACCACAGCTAATATGCAGTTCACATGCTTTAAATGCTTTGTGGATGCGTCCTGGAAGGACACCGACCGGTATTCTGGTTTACGTTGGTACTGCTTCTCAGATTCAGTGGATGGAGAACAAATGGGAGCCAAAGGCGTGTCAAGAAGTCTTTCTGCCATACATGCGGAGGTGGAAGCGGTGTTATGGGCGATGGAATCCTTGATGTCTCTTAATGTCTCCGAAGTGGAGGTTTCGACGGATTGCGAGACGGTAGTGAAGATTTTTGATCAACCTGAAGACTGGCCTACTTTTAGCCGATACAAGGAGGTGTTTGCGCGAGTCTGCTCTTCCTTCGTTGTATTCTCTTTGTCAGTCATACCAAGGTCTATCAACCACAAAGTGGATGCCTTGGCCAGGCGGGCCAGGGAATTCCTTTATGATCGGTGATCCATCGTTTTTGGTTTTCCTATTTTCTTTTCGATGCTGTTGTCAAAAAAAAAAAAATCATATACCAACATATGAAGGTGACGGTTTCTTCTTTAAAAACATAAATTCTTTTTTTTTGTTTAAGAACCTGAATTACCTTTTTTATTTTTTTTATTTTTTTTTATTTTTTTAATGTTAAGAAACTGTATTAACAATTTTTGTTGAAGATGTTCTAATAAGTTTATTTTATTTTAGTTTAAATTTGAAAATTTTTAAATAATAATATTTTCATTTTTACAGTTTGTTATAATAATTACACTAAATATAATATAATATTGTAGTAGAAAAATACAGTAAAATAGTATAGTTTTTAGTGTTAAGTTGAAGAATAAAATTGTAAATTTAACACTAAAATATAAAAAGGTTGGTTGGAAATGGTTTAAGTAGAACTATGAAAAAATAACGATATCAAATAGTAACATTAAGCCGGTGCTCTATTTTAAACCCATACGACAGCCTCCAGGCTCAGTTTTGCTTGGTCCTCTGGTATTGCACTCTGCCCGTTAAGATGTGACAAGCCCAATTATATGGCCCAATAAGGACCCATATTCGTTGCCTCCTGCTCTTTATTTATGAGAAGAACAAAAGGTACCTTCGAATTCGAATCACACGAAATGTTAAAACCAAAAACAAAAGTCACTCTGTCTCTTTCTAAAGATTCATTGATAAATGTGTTGTGTGCAAAACTGTAAGCACGCGCTCACCAAAGATCCTTACTTTACTTAAAAGTGACACTCTTAATTCTCTCTCTTAGGGTTTAAGCTTACCCCATTGTCCCACTGCTATTACTCCAAGACCACAATGGCTTTATTTCTTTCGAGCTTCCTACCAGGTTCATCTTCTTCAATGAGTAAGTTTCTGTCTGCTAATTCTCAATTTCGTTTCCTCTAGAGATTCTTCTACCCTCAAATGTGGGTCTTGAACTTGAAAGTTTCTGCATTTCTTTCATATATTGCTTCGCTTATGATTTTTTTTCCTGCAATTCTAGTTCCTTGAGTTGTTTCTTTATGTGGGTTTTTCAATTAGGGTTTAACCAGAAAGCATATCAGTTTGTGGAGAATCTTACCTGTAATGTTCGGATACATGTTAAAAAGATTAGCTTTTAATATAATGCCACTGTTGCTCTTAGAATCCTTGGCAAGCATTTCTCCAAGAATATATTGAACTTCAAAGTCTGGTCTTCTCTTACAGAGTGTCTATTGAGAAGAGCTTAAAGCTGCTTCTTTTTTTGGTCAATTCTGTTTCATCTTTTTGTTTTCTGGTTTAGGTCCTTATACAATGGAGATGCTGCCAAGAACTGCTTGGAAGATAGTTTCCTGGCTTCTTATTCCCAATCTATCAACCATTTTATCGGTTTGGGTGAGTTGATATTCGTAAGATTGGTGTAGGGAATGAAGCAAATTTGGTCCGTCCTTGTAGGATAGATGTATAAATATTCAATGTCTATCTTCTCTTTCTGTTTCCGAAATTATTTGGATTCTTGAAGATGTAATGTTTGATGATTCCAGTTTTAGAATTTAACTCCATTACAGAATCTATGCATCAATGTCTTTTTAATTTTCTCATGACCACAAACACATGATTTTTGTATCTTTAGCTAGAGAGTAATCGTACAAACAAGTATAAATATCTTAGTGTAGTGTAGGGTATCGTACAAACAAGTACTGAGATCCTATAAATATCCACATAATCGAGTCGAAATGGATGACTTTTGACTGAGAATCAAGGAATGAATGCACTTGTGCTGTCTCGACGCGAATCCTGATCTTGTGGGACTTCCCTTGTGTTGTCTCCCTTTCCTTGACCCAACCAAGACATTGTGAACCTTGACGAGAAAACCTTCTTGCTTGGTTCTTGGTTTGGGACCTTCTTTTGTTCACTGACTGCGTGCGAGAAGCTTCTGAGTTCATTAAGCCTCTTCATCTTCTCTTTCCTCTGCTTCTTCTTATGGAAAGAGAGGAAGAACAGAGCCACCACTTTAGTAACCTTGTTTCCAGAAAAAGTAGAGGAAGAAGGAGCTTTCTTGAGTTTCAAATGCTGGTTATGTCGTCAAGGACAGCTCTTGGAGATTCTGATCAGGAGTATAGATAAAAATGAGACAGAAACAGAGGTTTAGATAATGTATGAGTGTATGTGATTATTGAGTTCTCTTTTGTAACCACATCCTACATATATTGCAAGTGGATTTCACGTTTTATTGAGGAGTCACTTAGTTTGTGGTACACCATGATTCTGACTTTGAGAAGGGACTCTGTCTTCTCTACTATGTTAGATTTTGTGGCCGTTTACTCAACAAGTCAAGTCTTAAAAGTCGTATATAAGTCGTAAAGCAGATGGATATAACCGAAGGCTACCTATGATTTCTTTTAAGATATCAACTAATTTTATGCAATAGATTTTTTTAGCACCATCATCATCTCTTTTTTTTCTGAAGAAAAAGGGTGAAATATGTATTTTGGGATCTCTTTAAGCTGTCCGTATGATTATAAAACGACGATAGAGATAATGTCACGTCAAAATCTATACGCGGCGCGCGTCAAATAATACATAACACAAAGATCGCATCAGCCTGGTGAAATGTCAATCTAGGTGCATTTTGGATTCGAGTCTGTTCTAGTCGGCCGATTCTAGATAAAATGAGGTTTCAGATCGAAAAGTTTTTAAATCTAAAAAATACATAGATTTTTTAGGTCGGACTAGTCTAAAAGTTAATATAATAGTACAATATTTTAAATTTTCTAAAATACTAAATTATACTATGTAACTAGTGGTGAACCCATAATTTTTTTATCTAGTTCAAAAAAATTTCAAAAATATATATTATAGTTTATTAAGAAAAATTACCATAATTTTCAAAAAAAATAAAAGAAAAATCATAAATATATTGAAAAATAGAGTAAATTGGTGTCAAAGTGTATGGGTGTCAAATCTCCATACAAATGCCAAGACAATTTAAACACCTATATGAATTAAAAAAACTTTTAATAGATTTTAGGAGTTTTGTGTGCCCACCTTAAAAACCGTCACTAGATGTAGCATAATATAGAAACTATTTGGAAAGATGTTATAGCGATGTGAAGTTTAATAACTAAATTTAGACATACACTGTCAATATATAAAAATTATATTGAAAAGTGTACATCGCGATGTATTAAAAATAGTTAGTAGAGATATAATTTTATTTTGTCAACTAAATTTCTATTAAATATAAATAATATCTACAAAGAAGTAATTAGGACCAAGTTTTCTAATGTGTCGAGCAAGTTTTCTAATGTGTCGAGCAAGTTTTCTAATCAGCTATGAATTAAATTAATTAAAAACACTATAAAAGGACTCTTGAATCTTATGAAAAATCTTATATAGATGGAGTTCTTCAAGGTTCACAAAAATTCTCATCACTTTCGAATTATATGTCACAAAATCAAACTCAAAAAATGAAAGTTGAATCATGCAAACTATTGCCCAAAACAATACTTTAGTTTTTGAGTAACTTCTTCTTATTCCAGGAACATCCATACATGCTCATGAACAATAGTTTAAAAAGCAAAACTAGCCAAATATAGAGATATATTATGAATCTTTTTAGGATCTATCGTCGTAGCAATGTTAACCTATGAAAGCCCTAGAGCATGTTAGTGGTCTAGATACATGGTTCCATTGAAAACAGAGATGAACTAATGAAGCAGAAAGATTGAAACTTTTCCTTTTTACTATTTTTTGTCTTAAGAAACGATTACATTGAAGAAGCAGAATATATATAGAATTTGCAGAGTGTGTTTCCTCTAAACCAAACTACACGTGTCACTTGATCTTAGGACGTCAAATCTGTTTTGCATCGGGATACTCTCTTCAATTTGCTGCTTGAAAACGTGACTGCAAATGTTGTCTGCAACAGAAGCGACATGATTTTCTTTTGTTGTTTTCGACTGCAAATTTGTTTTCGACTTGGGCTTATTCTGGTTGAGGCCCACTGCTTCACTCATTTTTTGTTTGAGGCCCAAGTCGCTTGTCTTCTCTCTGTTTTCTCTAACACCCCCCTTCAGACTTGGTGTAGGAGGGTAGTCTACGCCGAGTTTGTATCGCAAAGAACTGAAGGCTTCATGAGGCAGAGACTTTGTGAAAATGTCTGTTATCTGATGACTTGCAGAGACGTGTTTGACAAGAAGAGTGTTGAGAGCAACCTGTTCTCTTACATAGTGATGATCCATGTCAAAATGTTTGGTTTTGGCATGGAAGGTTGGATTTGCTGTTAAGTGTACTGCTGACAAATTTTCACAGTACAGTTCAGGAGTCTAAAGAAGAGGTATACCAAGCGCTTTTAGTATAGAATCGAGCCACTTTACCTCATATGCAGTTGCAGAGAGGGATCTGTATTCTACCTCAGTGCTGGTTTTGCTTATAGTTGGCTGTTTCTTTGAGGACCAAGAGATTAGATTGGACCCAAAGAAAGTGAAAAAGCCTCCTGTTAATCGATGCGTGATGTGGCAGCCACCTCAATCACTGTCGATGTAAGCTCGAATTGTACAATCAGAGTGTCTGCTGAAACCAATTCCCATTGTGACAGTACCTTTGATGTATCTGAGTATACGTCTGAGCAGAGTGAAGTCGGAGATAGTAGGAGCATGCATCTTTTGGCAGACATAATTCACTGCAAACTGAATGTCTGGTCTAGTCAACGTTAGATATTGAAGCTTCCCAGCTAGGCTTCTAAAATAGGTTGGTTCTGCAAACAACACCTCTTGATCGGTGACTTTATCAAGTCGCAGTGGCAGAGGAGTTGGAGTAGGTGTGCAGTCACTCATTCCAGCTACAGCAAGCAAGTCTTCTACATATTTTTGCTGAGACAGAAACAACCCTACTAAGTGTGGTTGTACTTGAATTCACAAAAAGTAATGCAGTCCTCCCATATCCTTCATTCTGAATTGTTGTTTCATTTCGGAGTACAGTCTTGCTAAGGTTGCAGACTTATTTCCTGTTATAACCATATCATCCACATAAAGTAGAAGCAGAATGACATCAATTCCGTTGATATATACAAATAGAGAAGGATCAGGGGTACTGCAAGTGAAACCAAACTCGAGTAAATAAGTTGTGAATTTGTTGAACCATGCTCTAGGAGACTGTTTAAGCCCATAGAGGGCTTTATGCAAGAGACACACATGTTCTAGCTTTTCTGGATGAATGAAACCAGGAGGTTGAGACATATAAATAGTTTCACTTAATTCGCCATGTAAGAAGGTGTTCTCTATGTCCATTTGTTTAATGCTCCATTTCATAGTTGTAGCAACATGTAAAACTGATCGTATTGTGGCTGTTCGTACTACATGACTATAAGTTTCTAGATAATCCTCGCCTTCCTGTTGATTATATCCCTGAGCAACAAGTCTAGCACGAAGTTTATCCAGAGATCCATCATCATTTAGCTTAGTTCGAAATATCCACTTACTACCAAGCACATGCATATCAGATGTGCGAGGAAGTAGAGACCAAGTGTGAGCTGCTTTGCAGTTTTCAATTTCTTATGTCATTGCATTGGTCCAACCCTTGTGTTGTAGAGCTTGAGAGGCACTTTTTGGCTCAGGAAAAGCAATTCTTTGAGAGTGAAGAACATATACAGGATGTGGTCTCACAATTCCAGATTTTGATCTAGTGAGCATAGAGTGTTGTGATGTTGAAGGGATAATGTTTGATGAAGTTGTTGTAGACTGATGAGAAGCACCAGAATTATCTGTCCCACTTGAAGAAGGTAAGTTGTTGCCTATAGAATAAGGGTCAATGCCTATCGTACACTCAGAACTTACTTGTTCAACAATGGTGGAACATTCTGGTTGTTGAGAAAATGATAAAGGTATATGAGTATTAGGTGAATAATCTGATGATGGTAAGTTGTGATGCAGGTTTGTAGCCGAATGTGGGAGTTCTGATGGAAAGATATTCGGTGAGTCAGGAGCTTCATACAACTGGTGCGAGGAACTCATCCAACTTTGCATCAAAGGTGTAAGAGTCTGCCAAGATGTTGAGTTTTGTGCTGCATTAAATGGGAAGTTACCCTCATCAAACAATACATGTCTGCTGATATAAACTTTGCCTGTTGAGGGAAGAAGGAACATGTAGCCTCTGTATCGAGCATTGTATCCCAAGAAGACACAACGAAGTGTTTTTGGATCAAACTTAGAGCGTGCATAATCACGGAGAACTGGAAAACAGGCGCATCCAAAGACCCTTAGGGAGGTGTAATCAGGTATGTGACCAAACGCAGCTTCATGAGGACTGCAGTTGTTGTTTGTAACAGAGGTAGGAAGCAAATTGATCAAGTAATTTGCAGTAAAAAATGCTTCTACCCAGAATTTTTGAGGCAATTTACTATCAAACATCATAGATAGTCCCAATTCAGTTATATGTCTGTGTTTTCTTTCAGCCAGCCTATTTTACTGGGGAGTATGAGGACATGAAATATATTGTTGAATGCCAGATAGTTGTAAGTGAGTTAGTAATTTTGAGCTAATGATTTCACCTCCTCCATCACACTGAAAGATTCTGATTTTAGAATCAAACTGATTTTCTACCACGGCTTGAAATGATAGAAAAATAGAGTAAAAATCTGACTTCATCTTTAGAGGATAAAACCAACAGTAGCGAGTGTAATTATCAATAAAGATAGCATAATACTTGGATTCCTGACCCGACACAACTGGTGCAGGTCCCCATAAATCACAGTGTATTCTTTTCAACAGTCTAGATGATGAAGAGGAGGAAGATGCAAACGGCAATCAAGAGTTTTTGCCGAGCAGACATGCCTCACATATGGATTGAGAGGTTTTATTGACACAAATTGACTTAGACTGAGACAAGAGTTGGAGTATATCTTTATTTGGATGGCCTAGTCTCTTATGCCAAACAACATCACTTGCAGATTGTTGTCTAGAAGAGAACATGGCATGAAACGGTGACTGCTCCAACATATATAGCCCTTCGTGGCTTCTTCCCATTGTCAGCACTTTCCTTGTGCCCTTATCAATCACACCCACCAAATCATCATCAAATTGAAAAGTTCAAGCATAGTCTTTAGTGAGTTTTGAAACTGAAAGAAGAGATTTAGTGATTTGTGGACAGACAAGTACACCTTTAAGGGGAAGATTACCTGAATTACTAGGCAAAATGGTGGAGCCTGTATGAGTAATAGGCATATACTAACCATCACCCACCATTATGGAATCGTTTCCACAGTAAGGCCTAGCTTCCTGCACATTTTGGTGAGTGTTGGTTATGTGAGCATATGCTCTAGTGTCAGGGAACCACTCCTTACCAGAGCTATCACTTACTTCTGTAATCTTCATGGCAGCTAGTGCAGTAGTAGGGTCCTCATATTGATAGATGTTATCGAATCTGTGCCAGCACTTGAGAGCAGGATGCCCTAGTTTTCCACAGATTTGACACACTGGTATGTTGTCTTGAGACATGTCTGAAGAAGACTCCGAGTTTTGGGAGATTTGCTGATAAAATCTCCTTCCCCTTGTTGAGAATGATGAGCCTCTTCCTCTGTTATTTCCTCCACGCCCTTGAGGGCTTCCACGACCTCTGTTACCTTGATAATAATCAGTTTTCTGACTATTGAAGGTTGTGTGTGGTGTCACTGTGGTGAGATTGATATATCTCTGCAGTCTATCATTATAGCCACACAACTTGGGAATGATGTCCTCAAGAGTAGGAGCAGGAAAGAGATCAACATTGTTCTCAATGACAGTCTTTATAGGCTCATATTCACGACCTAAACCATGTAAGGAGCAAAAAAAATTTCATTTTTTCATTGACTGGATTACCTATTGAATCGAGTTGTTCACATATTGCCTTGATTTCTTTAAGATATTCACTCATTTCTTTGTCTTCTTTTGACGTGCTTTGCGGACGAGTTTGAAGCTCAAATAACCTAGCAGAAGAAGGAAGATTGAAGTTGTTCTCCAGAGTGTTCCAAGCTTCTTTAGAGGTTGTAGCAGTCAGCACATCACCTAATATTTCTTCAGAAACAGACCCGAGAATCCATCCTCGAATAACCAGATATGTTCTTATCCACCCATTAAAGTCTGGATTTGGTGCTTCAGCTGAGCTTCCTCCAATACCTGGGATAGTAATGGTCAAAAAAGGTTTGGTGGTTGAGCATTTGATAAAGCCTAACAAAACTTGTCCAGAGAGAAAACACTCAAATTGTGTTCTCCATAGAATGTAGTTTTTGGAGGTGAGTTTGACAGTAACACAATTAGCAATCGTGGTGCTAGGAGGAGAATACATTTCCATAGCCATAGCTCTGATACCATGAAAACAAAGATGAACTAATGAAGTATAAAGATTGAAACTTTTCCTTTTTACTATTTTCTGTCTTAAGAAACGATTACATTGAAGAAGCAGAATATATAGAACTTGCAGAGTGTGTTTCCTCTAAACCTAACTACACATGTCACTTGATCTAAGGACGTCAAATATGTTCTGCATAGGGGTACTCTCTTCAATTTTCTGCTTGAAAACGTGACTGCAAATGTTGTCTGCAACAAAAGCGACATGATTTTCTTTTGTTGTTTTCGACTGGAAATCTGTTTTCAACTTGGGCTTATTCTGGTTGAGGCCCACTGCTTCACTCATTTGTTATTTGAGGCCCGAGTCGCTTCTAAAATTTTATTTCTTTCTGCGAAATAAAACTATTTGTCTGTTTTCTTCTACATGTCTTACTAACTATCGTAAATTTAATTTCTTATTTCATGCTTTAAACCATATAGCTCAAAAATAATTTATGGTAACCATATAATTCTTGTATCATATTAATATCCACTATATATAAAAAATTGACAAAAGAACTAATTTCCTTAGTTATGCAACATAAGTTCTTATTATTGACGGATTACTTCTTCTTTTTTTGTATTCCAAAAAGTGAGTGATGTTAGATTGTTAATTGGTTGCTTTCTATTAGATGTCATTTCTAGCTCAATTTAAATGTAATGTTGTTATTGCTTGGGTTGTCACGCATTCTCATTTATACAATACAGAACGATGATTAATTTTGATTGGTTTATAGGTCGACATCTAATAAATACTTGTGTCTTTTATACTTTAGTTGCAATTTTAATAAACATTACTATCTATACGTTATACAAAGTCGACTACTGCGGACAAATAATATAAATAGACTAAAATGTAACATAAAAGCCAATATTAATAGGGAATACCGGATGCTGTGCATTAATCATGTGGTTAAGTTTTGGTGGTCGAATAGTACTCATGATATCACCAATGGAAAATGGTATCTTTTGTAAATTAATTTTTATAGTCATCCATTTGAATACCCAACTTTTTTTCGATAAGTATACTCTTCTCGACACATTATCATTACATGCTAAATTGGTTTGATCTTAATTATCTGTTTTCTATTTTATAAACAATTAGTTGACAGGATTTATTCTACACTTAAATCATCTAAACTCTAAACACTATCACACAAAATTATATACAATTCTCTATAACTAAATTTGGGCAACCACTTGATCAAAATTATTTATCTCAACTAAGTTTAGCACTATAAAAATATAAGTTAATGACTAATACGCCAATATAAATCTTATATAAAAATGCTCTAGTGAAGTAGGATAGCCTTAATGCAAACTAATAAAGATCAATTTAGATGAAAAAGCTTTAATACAATTAAACAAACTAACCAAAACAGAATAAACAGTAAACAGTATTTAAAAAATAAAAAAATAAACAAGTCAATCCTCAAAAGTCTTCTTGGCCTTTCTGATTGGTTTACCGTTTCTCTACTTAGACATTCTAAATTAAAGTATGCAAAACAATCTCACTCTCACAAACTCAAGTGGCGCATATACAACTACCAATTGTTGTATCTATATTGTTATCTGCCTAATCACTTAATTGACTAATTCGATATTGTTCGTAAAATGTTTTTATCTTTTTGTTTCATCTATTTCCAACGAAATTCTTTTAACACTCTTCGTCACTTATTTTAATTTAAACTACTCTATAAACCTAAATTAAAAAACTAAAAATATAAAAAAATATATATTATAAGTTTAATAAATATTTAAAGAATTGGTTTCTATCATGTAATTAAATCATATTATACACTATACTATGCAATTTTGTTTTCTATTCTATTAAATTTTAAGTTATTATATAATTGTCTATGTGATTATCATAATCAATAGAGAAAACATTTTTTCAATTTTTTTTATGGTATCAGAACGGTAAATATTTGACATACTCTTCTTTCTACTTCCGCCGTTCCTTTAAAAGAATAAGGCGTTAATTTATTTTTTTTCTCTGTTTTTCGAATCCAAAACAGAGATCTATCACTTCTTCTACATTTCTTCTACACTCTGATCAATCACACAACCTCTTGAAGCTCCTCAACCAGTTTCTCTTTATACTCTTTACCCCTCATATAACTCGGGTTCTCTGATTACTCCAATTCTCCTTAATAATGACAATTATTTTGAATGGGCGACTGAACTTAAAAACTCTCTTCAAGCCAAACAGAAAATTGGAAAACATGTTGTTGACCCTGATTGCAAAACATGTTGTTGCTAACTTCATGATCATCGATTCGACTCACACATCCATTGACCGAAGATATATTCTATGGTTACAAAAGTTGGTGATGCACGAAAGCTTTAGAAATCAATTCGTGTTCGATTCTCAGTTAAAAGTGGTGTAAGTCGTCACTTGCTTGAAGATAATGTCAACAACTACAAGCAAAAGGTCAACATGTACTAGAGTATTACAGACGCGTCTTCAAATTGTGGGAAGAAGTTCAAAATCTTTGTATGGCTCCATCTTATACATGTGCTACTGCAACAAAGATCGACAAAGAGAGAGAAGACTCTCGCGTACACAAATTTCTCTTTGGTCATGATGACTCACGATTTGATTCCCTTCAATCACAAATCATAAACAAAGTTTCATTCCTGGATCTCAATTCCACCTACTCTCGAGTCATCAGAGAGGGGTAACACCTTATTTTACTTCACTTAAAATAATTTGTACAAGTTGACACGCAAAAATTCACTCCCTCCATTACGGCTGTCACCAACACATGATCATGAGTCATCTGTTTTTTTGCATTCACTGTAACTGTAAGAATCACGATCTCTCTAAATGCTTCTTCCTAGATGGGTATCCAAAGTGGTATGTAGAACAACAATAACACGCATCTCATGGTTCTTCTTCATTCAATCATGGGCGTGGTGTTCGTAGCGGTTCTGGTTCATGTGGAAGAGGACGTGCTAACATAACTCCTTCGGTCATGAACACTCCTTCAAACTTTCCAATGCAGCCAACAAATGACCAAGTTGCAACTTTAATCAGTCTGATTCAAAACCAACAACCATCATTGTTTACTGATCGTGTTTCTTGTAAAGTACATATCACTGATGTAAGACTTGATACATGGGCTTCTGACCACATTATTGGTGATAAATTACGCTTACAAGATCTTCGACCTGTTTTAAGTTTCGAAGTTCTTTTCCCAGACCGACGTGTGTCTCGTGCCATACATGTTGGCAAACTGGTGTTGTATGATGCTCATACATTGAGTCATATGCTTTACATTCCGAATCTTAATACCACTTCGATCTCAATAATTAAATTGGTTAAACAAACTGGATGTATAGCCATTTTTACTAATACTATATGTGTTTTACAGGACCACTTTACGAAAATCATGATTGGTGGTGGTGAAGATAGAGGGGGTATACTACTTCATAGGTAACTATCGCTTGTGCCAATGATGCTGCTGATGTGAAGTTGTCTCCTACTGCTTTGTGGCATCGTCGGTTGGGTCATCTATCTAGCAAAGTTTTAGCTTCTTTACCATTCTTTAATAATGTCACAATAGATTTAGACATGTCAAAGGTTGTGACACTTGTTATCGTACTAAACAAACTCATGATGCTTTCATGAAAGTATTAATAAAGCTTCAGCTCTTTTTAGTCTAATTCACTATGATGATTGGGGAACTTACCGTACAGTTTCTTCTTATGGTGCTTTCAATTTCTTCATGATAGTTGATGATGAATCATGAGCACTCTGTGTATTTTGATGCTAGAAAAAATCGGAGGTCTCAGGTCTTGTTCAAATTTTATGCTCAATGGCACAACGTCAATATGGGAAGAATGGTCCGATAATGGAACTGAGTTCGTTACTTTGGAAAAATATTTTAGGGAAAATGGAATCACACACCAAACTTCTTGCGTTGACACTCCCCAATAAAATGGTCGAGTTGAAAGGAAACTCGCTGCATTCTGAATATAGCTCGTGCTTCTCAATTCCAGGAAAAATTACCATTAAAATTTTGGGGTGAAAGCATACTTACTGCAACTTATATTATCAATCGTACACCAATGCCCGTGCTTGAAGGTAACACTCCGTATGAACTTTTGCACAACTCACCTTCTTCATATGATACACTTCATGTTTTTGCTTGTCTTTGTTATGCACATCGTTGAGCCAAAAACAAAGACAAATTTGGACCATAAAGTAGGAAATGTACCTTTGTTGAGTATCCATTTAGAAAGAAGGCATGAAAATTGTATGATATTGAGAAGGATCAATTTTTTTATAGCATATATGTCATATTCCATGTACAAGACATTCCCGGTTTAACTCCGCCTTTGGGATCTGTTTGAGTCACTATGTTGGGTACTGACTTTGTTTAGATGAATCGCCAATTGGTACGCTTCTTCCATCACTTGTACCTCCCAAAATTCAACTACCACCAGCACAAGATGCTCCAGTTGAACTTATAGTACACTCATCTGTCATTGCAGAACCACCATTAGTTGACATGGTTCCTTTCGTAACAACAACAGACCCACTCACGCAAGCAATAACATCAACACACGACGAACCTGACACATACACTAGTTCACCAATGTTAGTTCACAATCAACGTAACATGCACCCATCAGTTCTTCTTAAGAACTATGTCACCAACTTAGTACGACAAACAAATATACCCTATCTTCCTCTCTCCAGCTCTGATCTCAGTTCTTGTTCAACAGCTTCAGGTAACACTTTGTATCCTATCTTATATTACATTTTTGACACTCATTTTTCACCTCAACATCAAGATTTCTTGGCAGCTATTACTTCAAGTGTAAAGGTTACTGAGCCACACTCTCACAAAGAAGTGATGCTTGATGAAGTTTGGAATGAATGCATGACATATGAACATTCTTTAGTGAAAATTAATGACACTTGGGATGTTCATGATCTTCCACCGGGGAAAAATGGCAATCAGTTGTAAGTGGGTTTATAAGTTGAAGTACAGCTTTGATGGGTCACTTTCGTGACATAAATCCTGATTAGTAGCACTGGGGAACAACCAAGAAGAAGGTGTCGAGTACACAGATATATTTACACCTGTCATAAAACTCTCTATAATACAAATCTTATAGAACGTTGCTGCTGCAAATCAATGAGAAGTTCATCAAATGGATGTTCATAATGCCTTATTTCATGGAGATTTAGATAAAGAAGTCTACATGAAGTATCTCCAGGCTTTGAAGGTGGCAATCCAAAGAAAGTATGTCTTTTAAAGAAGGCTATTTACGGTTTGGTCAAAGCGAGGCCGATAACTCCGATTTCTCTTACATCAAATGTTATATTCATATATTGATCTATGTCGATGACTTTGTTGTCGCTTGAAATAATCTGACTACGTTAGGACGTTTCAAGCACTTTCTCTCATAATGCTTTCATATGAAAGACCTCGACAAATTAAAGTACTTTATTGGTATCGAGGGTAGCAAGAAACAATGAAGGTTTTTTCTTGACACAAAGAAAATATGCTATGGATATTGTTGCTGAAACAGGTTTGCTCGTTTCGAAACCCCGCCTCAACAATGATTGAAATCAATCATAAGTTGCCACTATCCAAGAGTACACCTCTAATTGATCTGCAACAATATTGGAGACTTATTGGGTGATTGCTTTATCTGAGCTTCACTCGTCCATAACTCTCATACTCTGTTAATGTCCTCTCGTAATTCATGTATTCTCCACTCGAAGATCATTGGCAAGCAGCTTTGCATGTGATTTGATACATTAAAGGTTGTCCTGCGCAAGAGATTATACTGCGGGTATATTCTAATCTTCAACTCACAACCTTTTGTGATGCCGATTGGGGAGCTTTTCCTCTTACAAGATGTTTACTTAGTGCGTATATGATATTGTTAGGCAACTCGCCAATTACTTGGAAAACGAGAAAGCAAGACATGGTCTCCATGTCTCCTATTGAAGCAGAGTATCAATCAATGGTTTATGCACTTTTGGTGTTTCATATGACACCGATGAAACTTTTCGGTGATAGCATGTCAGCTCTACATATTGCTGCAAATCCAGTCTTTCATGAACACACCACCCACATTGAAAAAGGTTGCCATTTCATTTGGGATGCTCTCTAATCACAACCGAACATCTTCCTACAAATGAGAAGCCAACTGACTTTCTAACAAAACCCTTACATGGAGGAGGGGAGTATTGAGATATTGAAGAGTGTAAATTCACATAGATAGATACTATGCATATTTCTTGTTTCCTATTCTATTGGGTTTTATGTCATTATGTAATTATCTATATATATATATATATGACTATCATGACTAATAACGGAATCTTTCCCAAAAAATTTCATAAATTTATAAAAAAAATTTTGGTATGGTAGTTAAATAATCCAAAAGAAAAATAACTTATAAAACATTATTAAAGAGGTGTGATTATTTATTGATGGAGAAAGCTCAATTTTATCAACGAAAATGATAAGATGATATGGTTGCTTCGTAGATTAACTTGTCCATTTATACTTATTTTGTCATTGACTCATATATTAAATATATAAGATGATTGTTTGGTCGATTAACTCATCCATTCATCCTCTTTATATTGTTATTCACTCACAAACGAATAAGAAAAGCTCGTGAGTACCAATTTGGTAAGTCTATACCAACTAATTTCTTCCTACCTCTCTTCGATTTTCTTTTCAACTCTTCTATTCTTCATAGTTGGCAATATATATATGGGTGCATGCATGCATGAATTGGTGGTGATTACTGAATAGCATATGGCTGATCAGGATTTGTCCTCTAGAGGCTTTACTTTGCCGGAAGAAGGAATATATTCAGATATTAAGGTTAGATTTTCGTCAAACTAATGTTATAATATGCGTTGATCAATTATCTCTCTTATGCCTTCACCTTTACATATTCAACAAACATATATAATTTTGGAAAGACTCTGCCTCTCTGTTTATCTAAATTTTTAAATTCAAAAGTTTTGGAAAATTTTGATTTTCCTGTTAACACTAAATAATATAGATATTCCAAGTAAATAATTTTTTTATTGCTAGTAAACGTTTTTTCAATTCTCTACATATATTTATATCTACTAGCCAACAATTTGGATTTGATTGAGATTATTACAGAAAGTTTCCTTATTGAAATCACTAATTATTAAATTAGGTTTCCAAGTGGTTACTGGTTTCTTATAGTTTTGTCATTATGTCACCATCAGAACTCAAAACTCGTGTTACATGTATTGTAATATTTGACATTAGAGTTTATTACTGTTGTTTTGATGAACTTTGATTTATATGCAGGAGTTGTGTAAGAAAATTAATTTAAATCCTTAAGATATTTACCAAAAGAGAAAAATAATATGAACAAGTCTTAAACATCGTATGAATGTTGAAAGTCTTAATCTACAAATGATCATTATATATGTTCGTGTTGTACACCATCAAATTATATTTAAATGTTGCACTTGTAATCCGTTCCTCAGGTAGAAAATGATAAACTCAGTGATAATGAAGAGGAGACCGAAACTAAGAACCTTGCAGAAGAAGAGTTAAAAGCGATGAAAGAAAAAACACAAATGGAGCAAGAACATACCATGACAAATGTAATTTATATTCATAAAGTTTGTATATGTGAATACTTGTTATTAAAATAATTAAATCTTTTGGTTGATTTAATAATCTCTGGTTATCTTTCAGGCAGAACTTGAGGTAAAACATAATGCGGAAACACATGAGAACGAGATGCATCATTATGTGATTGATGTCTTCGACGTCTCTACTGATAAAGTATTAATAATAGATCGGCCACAAAAATTTGGCTTCATTGTTGCACAAGTTTCAAAATTTCATCTACCACTATTTTGTGTGTTTTATTGTTTTTGTTTTTTCTACTTTTGCATTTTCCCAACTCTATTGTAATGTTTATGTGACGGATGTCTCCTTCGTACATGTATATAGCTTGTTTGCCAATTCTATGTAGTCTAAAATACTCCGTTATATAAGATTTTTAGTTTAAAACACTCAAAATTTTAATCATCACTAAAATCAAATGCATTTAATTTTTTTTAGAAAAATGTAAAAAATCTTATAACATAAAAATTTATTTTTCCTTAGACCCTTTATAAAATAAATTAAAGAGAGTATTATTTTTCTTCGTGAGAAGGAAGAAGAAAGACTTTTCATTTTCTATATATATATTTCCATATATTATATAATTTATTAATTATATATAATTTTGAAATATAGTCCAAATAATCTTTTATATAAAAAATTTGAATTTTAAGCCAATAATTAATGCCTTATGGAGAAAAAAATCATAAAGCTATAAATAGAGTTTGATAAATCACACATTATAAAAGGACAAAAATAAAAGAGAATACAAACAGTAGATTTGGAGACAAAACGACACGTTTAATAAAAGAGACTCTCCGCCTTATCTTTTGCGTTTGACTGTTAGTGTGACATTTGATTTTCCCCAAAACATACAGACAAAAAGCAGAGAACTCAATAACTCAACTCCACACACACTTAAACGTAGAGCTCGATAAATCTTGCTAGTGAACGAAACCGTTACCAAACCCCGCTTCCTTTGTTGTTATTCGTTAATTCATCGATCATGCCGCCTGGTTCGAAGAAAAGAAAGGCCTTGAAGAAGAAGCAGAAGGAGCAGGAATCCACTGGAGCTACTTCCAACAACAAAGGCTTCAATGGTCATGGTACTCTCTTTTTACTCTTTGGGTTCTGCTCACGATTTGTAATTGCTGGATCGGTATAATTTCCTTTGGGTTTAGATGATTTGGTTTGTTTCTGGGGATCTTACGTCTCAAATAGGTTTCTGCTGTTAGGTAAAGTCTCTTCTTTTATCTTTTCGATTGACTATGAAACATACAAGACGATGACTTGATCCTGATTTGTAGGGATTTTTTTTGGTGTGTGTGTGGATCTTGTGGTATATTGAGATTTAGCCGATCTCTGTTTTATGTCGCTCCAAAGTTTGTGACTTTACTCTAATCACATGTCTCACTTTCGATATGACTTTATTCAGTTGTCTGTATGTTGTTTCTGGATACTTGCAACAACTAACAAGTATAATAAAGAGAAAGTCTCTTATTGTGCTATAGCAATTTCTTTGATCTTTGTGTGTATGGAACGTCTCAGGGAATGATGCACATGGAACTCAAGATGATAGAGAAAATGATGGCAATTTGAGTTTTCCTGGTTCTCAAGGAAATGAAGGAGAACCATCACCTCCTCCATTATCTAGTTTGCGGAAGGTCAGTGTTTATGAGAAAGCAGAAGATGATGCAGACGTTACTCGTGGACATGGAGCAAATGGTGAAGACATTATCACAGTTGGAAGAGGAAAGAATCATGAGGAGAATGGTGTGGATAAATCACCAACAAATATATCTGCAAATCACACTCATAATACCACAAAAGCAGCTTCTCAAGAGGCTGGTGGTACTTCAATTTTGGAAAGTGAACCTGTTGTTGTTGATTCTGTCAAGCCTATGGGTTCTTCTATCTCAAAGGTTGTGATTTCTGACAAAAATGAACATGTTGAGAGCTCTGCAGACTCGGAATTTTACCAACAAACGTCTGATGGAAAGGAAGAGAAGCTTAGACTAAAAGAAGCAAAGGAGGGTGACATTTCAAAATCTTCTGCAGAAATAAGCAAAGAATTCAAGAGTGTGAACGAATCTAAAGGGCCAGAATGTTCTGAAGAAAATGTACCATTTTACTCTTCTTCTCTCATCTTGCGATTGAGCTTATTTTTCAGCTTCCTGAATCTTCTGAACATGTGTGCAGAGCCTTTTACCTTCGGGTCCACTGGTTGTTCGAACCTCGTGGTTGAGTTGCTGCGGTTTGTTTGACGTGATGGCAGGATCTGAAAGATAAGTACAGGTTAGTTTTAGTTTAAGAATCTGGGAGACTTCGGTGCTTTTTTTGGAAGTAGTTTCACTAAACTGCCATTACTTAAGACTCTGAGCATCCGAACATCTTAGTAAGCTAAAAAGAAGTTTCAGGAACTTGAACCAATATTATGAATATTGGATGGCTCCTAAGTATAGTGTAGCTTCGATTAAGAGTTTCAATCATTTCTCTATGCACATTCAAACCCTTTCTCAGAAGTATCTCCTACTACTGTTTCTTGGTAATGTTAGTTCGTGGTAAGTTTTGAAAATGGTTAGAAGAAACAATGAAAAATTCAAAGTGATCTAAAAACAACACTCGGACGGTGTTTGACATTGTTGTTTTCACTCTTCTCTAGGGATTAAGTCCATGAATTTCTAGTTATGTGTCCTGATATTTCTCTTGATCTCGTCTATTTCTAGGTGTAATGATGAATGAAGACAGAAGGACGGTTTATTGGCAAGCAGTGGATACTGAAACTCAAAGAACAGTCAGTGGGAACAATATTCATGGTCCGTACATTTTTCTTTGTACATTCCATCATAATTGTCATTACTGTGAGCTTTTTTAGCAACATAAAGAACATATTATGAATCATGTTTACATTTTGGAATTTTAGATTCATGAGAAATAAAACACAGTTCCTTCTATTTTTCGTTACATATCTGATATAGTATGGTCCTTCTATTGCAGTTTGTTTATCAAGTCCATGAGTTACGTATACAAAATAAAATCTGAAACTTATTCATCTGATATTAGCAAGGAAAATAGCACATTGTATTGTGAAACCAAAATCACCAGGAGTTGAGTGAACAATAAATTTTGAGTACTGTATGTCACAAAAGCAGAAACTATAAGAATTTGTGTTCCAGTTTAATAAAAAAAGTTTTTAGTTTATATTTAATTATGAATTTCAATATAAACACGACATCATGATGAATTTGTTTGAGTTAGGATTTGGGTGTACTCATAAGTGATAATCTTCCAAAACCTAATTAATGTGTAAGTTCTCTTATATACTAAAAGCATATATTATTTAGAATACAATGAGTACCATTAGAAAATTGTTAAATTCACTAGGATTATGGAAAAAGCAAATTTGTAAAATAAAATATATAATGATTCTCTACAGTCTATTATGTAATAAAATGGTACACAAACATTCCATCTCCTCCGTAGCTTGTTTGTCAAAAATATTCAATTTTTCCTAGTAAGAAGGCAGAAGAGGATAATTTAATTGGGTTTACTAATTATGTTAACCAGAAAAATTGATTTACTATTGAATGCACATTTATCAATCTTGCGATGGTTTAATCTGGTTTAGAGTATTTCCTTATTTCCTGTATACATTGGAGAGTCTTCACTTCTAAATTTCTCTTCACTCGTATTCTCGCAACATAACGAACCTCTCACAATCTTTTTGTCTTCTCACAATCTCTCTGTGTCTGAATTGTTGTGTGGGTGAATTAAAATCACTGAGATCAACTAAGAATAGTGAAAAAAGGAGGAACGGAGAAAAAGATTCCGATCAAGAAGATAACGAAGATTGATTTGCTTAGGGTTACTTCCACCAAATGACGTGAATGACTCTTTAGCAAAGCCTCTCAACTTTGTCTTCTCTATGGCTCTCAAGCTATCTTAGCCACTCTTCGTTCTTCTGAATCCAACGTCTCTTTCTACTCCTTTGGTCACTCTTCTGTCGATAGCGTCGTCTCCGCTTTTCTCTCCGGGCAACGTTCTTTTCCGGAAAATTACAGAGAGACGAGGGAGGATGCTAGCGTCTGCTTGGCTCGCAAGGATCTAGGGTTATGGTTTTGGTTGGATAACGAGAGACTTGTCAAATCAGAGAACCCTGAAGAACTGAGTGACGCGGTGGACTCAATGTCCTCGCTCTTAAATTATGTCAGAAATCTGCGCTCAGGGAAGCCAGATCATTATCATCTTTGTCAAACATTAGTTAATGATCACAAAAAATAGCTTGATGAAGGAGAAAAATGATGTTGTTTTAGATAATGGAACTCATGAACCAAATCAAACCCTAACTCTTCAGTCCACTACTTCTACAATTTGTTGTATACCTGATAATATCATTATGCTAGATGATGATTTACCTGCAAACTTCAACCATCGTGAAGTAAACTTGGATGACGATCAAAATATAGATATTGCACAATTCATAGATTTTGATACGCCTTTTGATTTTGAATCAAAAAGTACTTGAAAAGATTTCTTTTGACATCAGCTTTGTCTTCTCCCTTATTCACTGACACAATATAACCACCATACTATGAAGTTTCTGTGCAATAGTTTTTGTTCATTGTTTTCAAATTAACTGACTATTAGTAGTTGTTTATGTATGTCTATTCGTTCGGTTAACTTTGTGTAAGGATATGTCTTCTCGATGAAATGAATAAAGAGTCCAGTTTAACCTCGATCAAATTTTTATATATGAAGAAAATTAATGGAACTCAAAACTGATTCAACTTTGGTTGGGTGGGTTTAATAATGACATGTGAGTTGGTTCTATGTTTTGTCTTCTCTCCTACTCTTACTTTCCCTAATTAGAACATCTTTAAACATTTGTGTTTCTTTGTTCTCTCTACATTTCAATATGATATTTTATTTTTATTAAAACATGTTTTCGAAATTCATATGTTGTTTTTGGATAGTTATAGTATTCATAGATCAATAGGTCAACTCTGTTCATGTTTATACAAAACATATAATTTTAAGCAAATAATTGATGCCTAAAGCTAAAAGTAGATTTTGCAGAAAACAAAAAACCATCATAAAAATATTATTTCCTTCGTTTCAAGTTAATTAATATTTTAGAAAAAAAGTTGTTTTAATATAATTATTGTTTTCAATTTTTTTTGTCAACCTAGTCTAATGGCTTTTAAATACCGTTCCTACTAGTGCATGTAGGATGTTCGATCCCCTAGTGCCTTGAGAATTTGTAAAGTGACTACACCTCTAGGCCACCTGTCATTGACATTATTGTTTTAACTTATCAATTTAAAATTAACTCATTTTTCGTATAATGTTTTTGTGTCTATAATTATTTTAACTAGATTACAAACAATTAATTACTCATAAAAAAGATTAAAATAAGTATTTTATAAACTTTCTTAATTTGTGTGTCATTACTTTTAAACCTCACTTATATTGAAACAGAAAGAAGGTGTACATATCAAAAAAATTATAAAATATAGATTAGATTTAGAGACAAATTAAGTCGTTTAACACAAAAAAAAGCTCTCCGCCTTACTCTTGCCTTTAACGGTTAGAGCGACATTTGATTTTCTCCAAAAAGAACATAAAGACAAAAGGCATAAATTATTAACTCAACTCCCATTTATCATTTCACCACCAAAGAAACCGAATACAAAATCATATCTGAACAGAATCAAAAATTGAATAGATATCTAATATATATTTTAACTAATTTTTGGCATTTTAAGAATATGTTTTTATTAAATTTTTATTAATTTTGAAGTTTATGAAATTTTGAATAAATATACCCGAATCTAATCCATATTCAAATTAAACATGACAAAAAAATATAAAAATATTTAAATGAGTCTTTTAAATGAATAAAACCCAAATATTGAAATGAGCTCACCTCAATCTAAACAGATACCGTATGCTAATATCTAAGTCAATTTTTAACAACTTTTTTTATCTCTTTTAAACCAGCATAAAAATATATTTCTTGGATCTTTTTAAAAAGGCAACCGCAACAACTCTTTATATATATCGACTACTTACAATATTTTTTTTACCATTTTCTTAATCTTGTTAACGATGACGACTAATGATTAAAAAGTATGTGAAAACTATACTAATCGTCAGGTTATGGAGGTGTTTGTGAGAACTATCTTTCAATCTCTCCTCGATCCATCACCTTATCTAAATATCACATAAACCTGAAATTTAATGCAAAGTTTGAGTCGTCATTCTCAAGTAAGTAAAGACTCCACTGTAACATGTCTTCGTAATGGAAATAGAAGAATTATTGTGAGAAGCAAAAGGAAAAGTCAAGATTTAAGTACTGAAAGTATTGTTATAAAACATTGAAATCTGTTGGTGTTATTGATCTTTGAACAATACTCTGCCACATTCATCAACAAAATGAGATTTTCAAAAAGGTAAAGGAGAAGTTTTGGATCTCGGCATCAGATTAACTAGAGCTCTTATATATGTAGTTTTGTTAATCGTTTCTTGCAGCCAAACAAATAAATAATCAGACTTCAAAAATTGGAATTTTGAGCAATTAAAGTTGTCAGAAAAAATATGTAGTAATGTAGGTAACTGATTTTATTTTGTCAAATGCAGATGATT